>PVIR01017752.1:0-34435 GCA_004026965.1 Petromus typicus | reverse complement strand
CCGACAAGGGGTTAATATCCAAACAATGTAAGGAGCTCAAATAATCCAACCGCAAAAAAACTGGTTAGAAGAGGCTGGAGAGAGAAGGACGGGATGGAGAAGAGGAGGTCAAAGGGCACGAAGAGGACAGATAAGTTCAGCATACAACTGCACAATGTGGGTGACTAAAGATAATGTGTAATAGGGAAATACTGTAAGGCTGGACTTTAAATATTTTTACCACAAAGAAGCAAATACGAGAGAAGTTAGATATGTTTACCCAAGGCTACCTATTTTGGTATCTAAGACTACATAATCTCAAGGCCTAGTTTCTCTCCTATGTCCTGCACCTCATCTAGAAAAATGAACAACAACAAAATTTTTTCTCCACTTGCTTTTATAGAGGTTTACAGCCTGGACTCACGCAGCAGTGCTACAGGTGATACCTTATGTCATACTATACATACATATACATGTTATGTAACCATCACCCTTTGTGTTGCCTTCCCATTAGTTAGAGTGACATTCAGTGGCCAGGTAAAGCAGGTTTTAAAACTTTTCAATGAATATCGCTGTGATGGTCACATCTGTGGCACACAAAGTGGACTGACAGGACAAAGCATAAAGAGAGTCACTGATCTGGCCCCATCAGAGCTAAAGCAACGAGTCGCAGGATTCTGAGTTTTATGCTTTCTGTTAACAGGGTCAGTTTAATTTCCATTAAGGAAGTAATAAGACCTTTCAAAAGTAATAAGACCTTTCAGTGGCTGTGGGTCAAGGAAAAGTTTTCTTGATCTTAAACATCAGCTAAGACATACTGTGATGACTAATATACTTTTAGTCTCAAAGGGCTATAAAAGCAAAGTAATGCCATAATCACCCCACCCCCGCCCCTGTGTACAAGGGCTACTTTTCATGACAGTGCAACTCCCTGGGGCCTGCCAGTAGCGGACCCCCGCTCTTTCTCCCCACAGGGGAACAGTGCCCTATTTCAGAGACCAGAGACTCCCACAACAATCATTCTCTAAGGCTTATACCTACCCGTTAGGTACACAAATGCAGGAGAGAAGCAAATTTTAAAGCATTATTTTCTTGTCAGTTTTATTTAAAAAGAAAATCATACATTTTATTAGGAGGATGGAGGCTGATAGTCCCCAGTTCTGAGAAGCAGTATGCTGATTTCAATTCAGATAGACATTAAACAGAAGAGGAAAAACAAAGCAGAAGGAGCCTTGGGAGAAGAGTGTCCCCACCTCACTCTCTGGACCTGTACAGCTAAGACAGTAGGTACGAGTGGGCAGGATCTGAAAACAAGCCCCTTCAAGGCTGTTGCCACCTCTCTATGACTTTGAGAAACCTACACGGGCCACTGCTTTACTAAGCAAGCTCTCCCGAGAAAGATGGTTATCTTTCTCCCAGTGTGCTTTTGTCAAAGATCAGATGACTGAATGTGCCTTGTATTTTATATCTTACTGTTTCATTGATCCTGTTGTCTGTTTTTGTGCCAGTAGCACACAGTTTTTATTATTGTAGGTCTGTAAGATAATTTCAAGTCTGGATTTGTGATGCTTCACATTTTGCTCCTCTGACTATTACTTTTGTTATTCTGAGTCTCTTTGGATCCCATATGAGTTCAGGTTTGTTTTCTCCTGTTCTGTGAAGAATGCCATTGTTACTTGTATTGGAATTGTGTTAAATCTATCAATTTTGGAAGAGTGGCCATTTTGACTATACTGGTTCTGGCAATCCAGGGATGGGGTATCTTCCTGTTTTCTAATGTCCCCTTCAATTTCCTTTAACAGAATATTATAGTTTCCCTTGCTGTCTTTCATTTCCTTAATTCCTAAGTATTACATTTTTCTCAGCGCTAATGTGAATGATATTTTCCCCCTAATTCTTTCTCAGTGGATTCAGTATTGGTGTGTAGGTGTGCTACTGATTTTTGTGTTGTTCTTGTATCCTGCTACATTTCTGAATTTGGTTATAATCCCTGGAGTCTTTTGGTGGACGTTTTTGGGTCTTCTATGTAAAGAATCATGCCACCTGCAAATAATAGTTTGACTTCTTTTCCTATACAAATCCCTTTTATTTCTTTTCATTGCATAAGTGTTTTTGCTAATGTTTTGAGTACTGTTGAGCAGGAGTGGGGATAATGGACATCCATGTCTTGTTTCTGATTTTAGAGTGGAAGCTTTTAGCTTTCCTCATTTCATATGATATTGGCATTGCATTTGTCATAGTGGCTATTATTTTATTGAGATCAGATCCTTTTATATTTATTTCTTCTGGATTTTGTTGTTGTTGTTGTTTCTTTGAGACAGGGTCACACAATGTAGCTCAGACTGGCCTCAAACTTACTGTGTTGCCTAGGCTGGTCTTGAACTCATTGTGATCCTCCGGCTTCAACCTCCCAAGTTCTGGGATTACAAGTGTGCATCACCATGCCCAGCAGCTGTTTTTTTTTTTTTTTTTAATCACAAAAGGATGTTAGATTTTGTCAAAACCTTTTTCTGTGTATATTAAAATGATCGTGTGATTTTTGTCCTTGATTCTGTTTTTCTGTTTCACTGATTTGCTTATGTTTAATTATCCTTGCATCCCTGGGATGAAGCCTACTTGGTTGTGATGTATGATCTTTTTGATGATTTACTGCATTCTGTTTGCCAGTACATTATTGAGATACTATGTTCATTAAAGAAATTGGCCTGTAGTTCTCTTTTTTTTTTGGTTTTACAATCAGAGTAATGCTAGCTTCCAGGAATAGCTTTAGACACATTATTACCTTCCCTTTCAATTTCATCAGATGCTAAGGAATACTGGTGCTGGATCATCTCTGAAGTTTTTGTAGAATTCAAGTTATGTAACCATCAGAACCTAGGTTTTTCTTAGATGGTAGGTTTTTTTTTTTCATTATTATTACTGCTTCAATTTCACTGCTTGTTGTTGGATTATTTAGGGTTTTAGTCTTTTTTTTTTTTGGGTACTGGGGATCAAACTCGGGACCCACAGCCACTGAGCTAAATCCCCAACTTTTTTTTTCTGGTACCAGGGATTGAGCCCTATGTTTAATGAGTCAGGCAGAGTGCCACTGTGCACCTTAGGGTTTAAAATCTTTTTTATTTATTTCTGGTAATACATGTGTATCTAGGAACTTATCCATTTCCTATTAATTCTCCAAATCATTGGCCTACAGTTTTCTTTGGATTTTTTTTTTTTTTTTTAGGTTTTTTGAGACAGTGTCTCACTTTGTGGTTCAGGCTGGCCCTGAGCTCAGCCTCAAACTCACATCACAGCAATCTTCCTGCCTCTGCCTCCTGAGTGCTGGGATTACAGGCATGAGGCACCACACCCGGCACTGTGGTATGTGGTACTGGTTGCTGCTGGGTGTGTCTCCACGCCCAGTATGGTATGTGGTTACCGGGGATTGAACCCAGGTCCTTGCGCTTGCAAGACAGGCCCCGGAACCACTGAGCTAACTCCCCAGCCCGATGGCCTACAGTTTTGTTAAGTAATTGTCAATGATCTTTTTTTTATTTTGGCAGTATGATTGTGATTTCACCTTTTTTATTTTTACTTGCATTGATTTGTATCTTTTATGTCCTTTGTGGCTAGAGTGGCTAAAAGTCAATTTTGTTTATTTTTTTCAAAGAACCAACTCTTTGATTCATACATTGTATTGTTTATTTGGTCACAATTTCATTGATTTCTGCTCTGACCTTTAGAGCTTCCTTCCTTGTACCAGCTTTGGATTTGAATTGTTCTCTCTTTTTAAAAGAACTTTGAGGGGCATTATTTGCTCTGTTTTTGTGATATGAGCATTCACAGCTGCAAAATTTCCTTTTAGGACTGCTTTCATTGTGTTCATTAAGTTGTAGAAACTGCCTTATTTCTTCCACAACCCATTGCTTAAGTGTTTTGTTTGGTTTTCATGTATTTGCATAATTTGTTTCATTGTTGATTTCTGGTGTCATTGTACCATGATTTGATAATATGCGTGGTATAATTTCAATTCTTTTATATTTACTGAAGCTTGCTTTATTGGCTAGTATGTAGTCCATTTTGGAGAAAGTTCCTCTTCCTGTGGAAAATAATATATTCTAAGTTCATTTCTTTGAAGGTTTTGTTCAGCTCTAATATTTCTTTGAGTTTTGTGTCTAGTTGATTTGTGTATTTGTGGTAGCATGGAACTGAAGTCTTCCATTATAATTACGTTTATCTGTTATGTTCAATAGTGTTTGTTTTATGAAGTTGAATGTACTGTTTGGTGCATATATATTAATTATTATCTCTTTCTGTTAGATTTTTTCCTCAATCAATATATAGTGACCTTCTTTGCCTCTTTTGATCAGTTCTGGTTTGAAGTCCACTTTGTCTGAATACAGGATAGCTCTCCCTGATGTTTTTTGGTTTCCTACTGCATGGAATATTGTTTTTAATCGTTTGATTTTTAGTGTGTGCCTCTTTTTAGCTCAAACGTCTTTTTTTTTTTGGTATGCAGCACAGTGTTAGATTTTGTTTCTCGATCCATTATGCTAGTGTCATTACTGATAAGAAATGACTCATTTCTGTCATTGCCTTATTTTCTGTTGCCACCTATTTCTCCTTTCCAATTAACTGCTCATCCTAACTGGCATATTCATTCTACTGTGACTTTTGTCATTGTTAGCTTCATTGTTTCTTTTTAGGATATCACTGAGAATTTTTTTGAGAGCTGGTTTGGTGGTCACAAATTCATCTAGGTGCTTTTATTTGGAGAATATCTTATTTCTCTATCAATTTTGAAAGATAAGGCTTGTGAGTTTTGTAAGATGTATCATTTTGGGTTGGAAATTGTTTCTTTCTAGGATTGGAAACATTTTACTCTAAGCTCTCCTGGCCTTTAAAGTTTGTGTTAAGAAGCTTGCTATAATTCTAAAGGGTTTACCTTTATAACTGATTTGTTGCTTTTTTCTAAACATCTTTAAGATTTTGTTCCCATGCTGGACTTCTAGGATTTTGGCTATGATGTGTTCTAAAGAGATTCATTTCTGATCCATGACTATTTGGGGCTCTATATGTCTCACTTATCAGTATGTTAAATTATTTTTCCTTATTTGGAGAGTCTTCTGCTTGCTATTATTTCAGTAAAGAGATTTTATAATGCCATTTGTGCTGTGTTCTGATTTCTCACAGTTCCAATTCATCTTAGTCTTCTTTGCATTATTTTGGAGTTTTAAGTACATGTTTCTGGGTTCTCTTGTTGTTTTTAAGGTGTCTTTCATTACTTGGTCACCAACAACAGCCCTGTCTTCTAGTTCTGACACTGTCTTCACAGTGGTCACTTCTAGGGCCCTTACTACCTATGATAGGATTTTTATCCCTAATTTCTACTTGGTACCTTTCTATGGACTGTAATTATTTTCTATGCTGGTGATTCATGTTTGTTTAGTGCTGCTAAATTTTTATTAGTGTGTCTTGTAGACTCACTGATTGTTTTATCTGCCCATTAACTATTTATTTGTAGCTTCTTGCCAAATGCTTTACTGATCTGTTCTGTTGTGTTTCTGGTATTTAGAATAATCTGGATATGAGGCTTTTGTTTTTCTTCCTTTTGATGCCCCATAGGTCTGTTTTGGTGGAGCTGGGAGTTTGGGAACTATTTTTATGAGGTGTTTCTCGTATTTCTATTTGTGTGTGTGTGTGTGTGTGTGTGTATGTATGTATGTGTGTGTGTAGAAGGCTTGTGAGTTCATTATAGTGAAAAGCTTTGATTCTGGTAGGGAGACATCTTTAGTTAATGTCTAATTTTCAGCAGCATCCTCTGGACATAGCCAATTATTTGTCTTTGTCTCTGTCTCACAATCCAGCCACCTTTGTTTACTTGGGATGGGAGGTTGTGGCGTATTTAGACCACTATCCATCCAGTTCTCTAGAAATGAGTTACAGTATTGTTAATGATCCCAAGACATTCCAGATATTGACATCCCAAGAAAACAAATTAACACCAACAACTATGTCACCTTGGCTATAATAAAACCATGCATCAATTATAGCATAGAAGACAAACTGAACATTGACAAATCCTAAGGACCAAAGATATATCACCCTTACCCACAGAAAAGAGATCTATATAATATGAACACTAAGACACACTATTTATTGACCTACAGTAAACATCTATTACATAGAACAGCTTTACCCCTACTAATAATAGAAGAGTATTCAACACTGATAGTATAATGTTAACTAGCTAGTGATTCATAAAGCTTAGCAGTTTTTCATATAAAGGTTACAGGGGTTGGGAAACGAGAATATTAAAAAAAATGGAAAAATTAATGGTATATGGGGAGGAGAGAAAATGATATCAGGGGTCCAATTGAGGAGTTAATACAATGAAAAAAAAAGAATAGAAAAAATATTGAAAGGGGAAAAGCAAAAAGAAGAGGGAAGAACTAAGAGAAAAGAAAGCGGGGGGGGGTTACCCTAATCCCACTCCCCCCCCAAAAAAAAACAAGACTGAGACAAAACAACAATTCCTCTGTGTTTTTTTTTTTAAATTTTGGTACCAAGGATTGAACTCAGGACCTTGCCCTTGCCAGGCAGGTGAGGCACCACTGAGCTATATCCCTATCCCTCCACTGTGTTTTTGGATGAGTGGTTTATTTTTAGGAACTACAGCCTTGCATTCCAGCAGTCAGGATTTTTTCTGCCTACCGATAGGGTCTATGAATTGCAGAGATGCCCTCCATGCACCTGAGGCCCTGTGTCTGTTCATCACAGACTGTGGTGACTGTCCAGCCCCAGGTGTGTCCTTGTTCCTGTTCATAGGTGGGAAACTCAACCCTCTGGTACCTGTTAGATGTTGGCTGTGCAGTGGGGTTCAGGTGGCCTGCTGGATTTAATGTCGATGCTCTTAGGTTCTGGTTGCTTGTACAGAGGACATGCATTTGTCTTTCCCTGCCTGAGCTTACACTTTGGGTGTGCATATGAGGGGTCTGGCCCACTCCCTGTCCGTAATGGTCTGTGGTTGTCTCTTTGGAGGGCAACACTGGAGTTCTTCAAGTTGCTGGCCAGGTCTGTACTTTCTGTCTGGTTTAGCTGGCTGTCCAGGCTTACCTCCTCTACCCAGGCCTAGTCCTTATCGAGCATCAAGTTGGTTGGTTAGCCCACACCTCTGCTGCCCGGTGCTAAGAGGAAGAAAAATGTGGAGCAAGCTGGGAGTTGGTGGACAGTTGTGTGTGGGGTACAACATGGCCAGTGAAGGCCTGCTTGTTTGTATGGAAGGCCTGTCATTACATATTTACAATAGTTACACAGGAGTTGATCCAGCACATAGCACTATTAACTTCATTACCAGTTAAAATATTTTGCTCAATATCACATTGCCTGCTGGAACGAGACTGAAAGATGCTAACTCTTCAGTCTTCAAAAAGTCTATCAAATTCCATTCAGTTGAGCTAAATGATACTAAAAGTTAAACTTTAGCTGTGTGACTTGGGGCATGATTGATTTCTCTGGGTCACAAGCTCCTGAATGACAGGAAGAATATAAAAACACTGAAGCCTACTGGCATAGGGGGCGCAGGCCTGTACTCCCAGCATTTGGGGAGGCTGAGGCAAGAGGACCACAAATTTGGGCACAGACTAGACAATTTAGCCAAATCCTATCTCCAAAAGAAAAAATGGGCTGGAGATATAGCTCAGTAAGAGAGCCCTGGAGTTGATCCCCAGTATGTATAAACAAACATAAAAAACAAAACCTGCACAAAAGCAACAAAAATCTTCATTCATGTGACAATTGTACGGGTTAAATGGTATCAAGTATGCAGAATACATCTGTATGCTGCAAAGGGGTACAAATCTAATGGTGATGATTCAGGCACCTTGCAAACATTTAAGATGATACAATCTTATAGGATCTTCATATCTTTTCAAACAAACAGAGTAAGACAGAAAAAATATACCAGAATATATCTCTTTTTTGAGTCCTGAGAGCCATTTGCCATAGCAGTGGGCCTCTCTGACCACAGGTTTGATAGAGAGAGCTAATAAGGGACTGTTAAAGGTCAACACCATGATGCAAGGTCAGTTGTATCAAGTCCAGTGAAGTGCATGTTCGGTCCAAACTAAGCTACTCTGTGGCTTAAAGAAAGGAAGGTTTGACCATGCCTGTCATTTTTCACTATTTAAGCACACTGAAAAGACCTTGCCACCTGGTAGGTTAACACCAGAAACAAGTAGGATATTCTAATTATGATAATCTAATTTTATCCAGATGCACAATCAGGCAAAGACATACACATTTTCGTAAGGTCCACCAGAGTCTTGAGAGTAGATAAGAACACGGACATTACAACTAGAATTTATGTTGAGCTTCATAGATCAACTTGAGATAAAGGATCAAAGTGATTTACGAAGAAGAAATGATAAATTGTTGGCCATTTTGGATGCTCTGAACAAGAATGCCTTGCCTAGATAGCCAACCTGAACAGGCAGTACTTCCTTATCTCTTCATTTTACCATACACAGACAGGCTGAAGAATAATGGGTCACTCTAGTTTAAGGGCAAATGAAAACAGAAGACTGGAGAGTAAGTGGGGGGGGGAGTGCTAGGCTTTTAATTGGTTTATAACCATGAAGCCAGTTACAACCCAAACACAGAATTATGGAGATATCCATAACAGGATTTCACATGATGACTACCTCATAAATCTATATTATGGACCTTGCAATGATGTTAATTTAGGTAGGAGTATTATATTATTGTATGCATCACACAGTAGTCATTTTTCAAATATTAATAACTTGACTTTTTTCCTTAAAAAAAAAAAAACTAAAAATGACCTGACTTCAGATGATAAATTTCTAGTCCAAAAGTTATTTTAGAAAACAAGCTGCTCTTTGCAGAACAAATAGTCAGGGTTCTTATTGCCTGATCCCCTCCCTCAATCCGATATTTTCTCTATCAGGAATCAAAGTAGCTTCTTGCTGGCTTCTGACTTTCATTAATCTTTCTTGAAAGTAATTCACATTCCTTCCTCACAAAGGGTGAATGAATTGAACTGGTAGAATCTTAAGAATGATTTTATTTCCCCAAAAGAATAACTTCCACAGGGCTCCTACACTCCCCCAAATTTAAAAATAGGAATAAACTGGAGCAGGAATTGTCACATATATTCACAGAACATTTCTTTTTCTAATGGAGAAAAAAATCGCTTAAGTTTTGTTTTGACTATGGGAAATGCTGCCAATTCCAGCAGATTCTGTGCTTGTCTACATTTTCTGAGGGAAGAAAGACAGGACGAGCACTGAGCCACAAAGACACTAGAGGGAGCCGCGCTATCAGTATCCAGGTGTCATTCACTCGTAAACTGTGTGGCAGCAGAACAAAACCAGGCTGCTGAAGGGTATATTTTCTCATACAATGCACAGGGGACCTCCTTCTGGACTCGTTTTTGGTTCTGTGAAGGTGGAGATGGGTAGGAGGAGACAGATGCCTTCCCCTAGGGTGACATGCTCTCCTGCCCAGAGGGCATGCATGCTAGAGGAACTGGGAAAAGCAATGGGGACAAACAGCCAAGCTGCCAGAAGCACTCCCTCCCTACAGACCACGTACTGTTGGGATCATACAGTCAGGACACAGAAAAGGAAAGAAAAAGACGGGTTGAGTGCTGCCACATGTGCCTGATAGCTCCTCAGCACTTCCGTCTATAAGATGCAGCATCCTGAGCTGTTGGACGAGACTGCTGGACACAGGGGTGGGGACTCACAGCCACTGACAGATCATCTGTTGGAAATGAAAAGATTTAAAAAAAAAATGCTTTCTGAATCACATGGGAAGTACCTTTTCCAGAGACCCTAAACCCAACTCACAGCACATAACACTTGGGCCCAATCTTTGCAGGGAGAGAAAGATCTGGACAGAGTGGTTCCTCACGTAAAGCCTGAAAAGTCCAGACCTTTCATTTCAGGGGTTTATTTTCTGTTGCTCATGGCAACTGCTCTGCATACCTCTGAGGCAAATCTGCCATACAAAGCATTTACGTTTGTAATAAGACCTGCAACCTCTGAGAGCGAACACCATACAGCAGACTGTAGGGGATCTGACCACAAAGCTGCATGACTAGCAGTTGGAGGGAAAAGAAAGCACATGTGTCTAACCACACTGACCCTTCCAGAATGCCTTCCGCAGTACGGAGGACCTCCATCTCGCAGCCTCTTTCAGTCACATTCTGATCAGGCAACAGAAGAGAGGG
Source organism: Petromus typicus (assembly GCA_004026965.1). NCBI lineage: Eukaryota > Metazoa > Chordata > Mammalia > Rodentia > Petromuridae > Petromus > Petromus typicus. The sequence goes on along the minus strand of PVIR01017752.1, from coordinate 24,222 downwards.
GCAAGGGAACGGGGGACTCCAGGCAAACTCGGATGGCATGACGCCTGGACTGCTGAGCTGCGGAGTGGCATCTCACTGTTCTTCTCCCGCTTACGGCTCCTTCACGCACTGGTATTCAGAGCACCCGCTCGGTCTTCTTTCCTCCTGACTCAGTCCCTTCATCAACTACCCTGCACCTGCTGCTGCCTTCCTCCTGCATATGTAACCTAAGATCTCTGAGTGCGGCACTGATGCATGCACTGGCCCACTTGCCTTCTCTTCATGCATGTCCTGTCTTGTGGATTCTTTCAACTTAGCATAACAAACCTGAACTCTTCCTCCTACCAAGCTCCCTGCTGCCTCAGTGTACTCTCCTTTTGAATGACTCTATTACCTCTCCCATCATCTTGCTGAGAAGCTAAGTTCTGGATTTTCCTCCATCTTCAGCCTCTATGTCCAGTTGATTTTGTTCCTAACTTACTTTTAGTTATCTTTTTTCCTGCTCACTGTGTTGCTACTACCAACACTTGCCTGGACCACACAACAGCTTTCCAGTGTGCCTCCCAGAATCTCGCGTGTGGTTCCCCTCAGATATGTCTTCCACATGGCCACAGAGCCATCTTTTTGCTTTGTTTTGTTCTGTGGTCCTGAGGATTGAATCCAGAGCCTTTACACTGAGCTACAGCTCTGGTCCTTTGGTTAGTTTTTATTTTGATACAGCATTATTTTAAGTTGCTAAATTGCCCAGGCTGGCCTTGAACTTGCCACTCTCTTGTTTTATTAGCCTTCCAGTGTTTTGGGATTACAAACCTGAGCCACCAGGCCTGATTACAGAAGCATCTTACAAGAATCTGATATTATTTGTCTACTTCAATTTCCTAGCAGTTTCCTCTTATCTTGACAGGATAAAGTTCTGGCCTCCTCTTCTTTGTATTTCCCAGCTCTTTTCTATTTGTTCTGACCTTACAGAATTATCTGTAGCTAGCTCCCCAATTCCTACCATTCTCCTTTCATTTGGGACCTCCTCTTCAACCCTCTTCTGCTGGAAGGATTCCTTATTCTTTCAGAGCACTTTCTAGGTGTTACTTCTGTTTGAAAAAGTGCTAAATACTCTAATCTCTCTTTCTGTGTTACTTCCTTGTCTGGAGCATCCCTCTTATACTTGGCACATTTCTGTGTGAATTAAGAGAAGATACCTCTGTCTTTAGAGCCTAGCACAGAACAAGGCACATGGTACGTGTTCAGCTTATTTATATAAACTACTGACAAGAGGCCATATCCGATCCAATGTGGCCATACAGTTTATTTACTCAGAGCAGCTAGAATGTACGAACAGCTTTTACAAAACAGATGGAAGCTGGCAAGGGAACAAGGAGGGGGTACGGCAGACAAATCTGACTAAGCGCTCATGAATGACCTGACATACCACTGGGTAAAATCGGATCAGTCAGGACTGTCTGCTGAGCCCACGCTGCTCTGGAGGCTCAGAGACTCTGGACTGCACAAAATTACATGAAACGACATGGCTCTTTGTCATTCCTTTCAATTTTCTCTTCTCCCCAAAGAAAGCAATAATTATAAAATACAGGACTCTTTTAAGCTAGTCCACATTAGCTTTTATTTTTCTATTATGGGCGCAGTGTGCCTTCAGCCTACTTCCACTTTACCAGCAGGGACTCGCATTTCCATCTCCGCCACGCACTTTACAGTGCCTCAGTGAGCCTTAAGTGAGATGGATATTGCAGGAATGAACTATAGAGGGACAAAAATGAGGAACACTGAAGATCACAGGCGTTATGCCATCTGTGCTATTTTGTTGCATGATGCAAAAGCACAGTTGCAAAGTGGAGAGTGTAGAATGAAATCCTGCAACTTCTAAATTGATACCCAGTGTTTGGGCCAATCTTACTCTAAGAACACAGGCTAATCACTGACTGACATTAATCCCTTGATCTTCCTGGGAGTAGCATTGCTTCATGTGGAGCTTTGGAGGCAAGGCCCCACACAGGCAAGCTGGTACAGTTATATTCAAAATGAATTAAGTGCTCAACATATAAAATGTTATTGGGGTCCCAAATAGTCAGGAGTCCAGACTGTAGGCATCTGCTATGAGATCTGTAAGCCATGCCAGACATTTTACAGCTTGAATTACTGTAAAAATGTTCATATGCCCAAGAAATCCATTTTGGAGCCAAGGAAAGAAACTCAACCAGCCAAGTGTATAAGATTTTATCACTTTGACATGTACTCATTAAATCTTTTTACTCTCCCATTCAGCTTAGGGGGTCAAAAAAAAAAAAAAAAAACTGCATTCCTCAGGTAGTATTCTAGGCTGACAGAATGATCCCTTGTAATATTCTCATGAGAGAAACTGAGGCATGGAGCAGGTCACTAACCAGCTTAGGGTTCAGATGATGAATTCAGCTAATTTCCCAATTTATAATTCCCAATATATTTCCCTTGCTTCATGAATTAAAGCTGCGGTATCAGTTTTCAAGTAGACATTCATTCTGACCCGAGGTTCATATGAACACCCCAAGCCTCTCCTTTCCAAATCAGCCCTCGGCTGAGATCCTTTAGCACCTCTATGGTGCTGGAAATTGAAGTGAAGCGAACACTAGCACAAGATGCTGGCTACTGATGACTTTATAAAGCTTCAACGTTGGGCAGAGTTGTGCTGAATTCCAAAAGTGGAAGTGAATTCCCGTCTGGTTCTCCTTTACTACCACGTCAGCAATTAGCTGCATATGCAGACCCTCAGACCTAGGTTCAAGTTATTCTGGTTAACACTTTTTCATTTAGTGTCTGGCTTTCTCAGCATCCACTTCAATGAGAGACCTAGAAATGGAGTAGAAGAAGATGCTGGTCTCCACAGCTCACCTCTAGTTTATCACATAATTTTAATAAGAATCGAGCCCGCCTGGCAATGGACAGCCATACTGTTATCACAGAGAAGTGCATTCCTTCCCTGGGCCTTGTGTGCCCCTTCTTTAGAACAAAAACCTGGAAAAGATTCCTACAGGAGATGTGCCAATATTGGGACTACTGGGGGGAAAACCTCAGGTTATACTTTTTTACTGATGTGAAACTTTTATCATCTTCTTGAAAGTAGCTTTCTTGAATTTATGATGTGGTTTCTCATGGTGGTATTTGTTTAGACATGATCTCATAAGAGAAGGGAAAGAAACGTGACAGGGAGACTGAGCCATCATTTCACCATCGTCCACCCTGCTTGTAAGTGAAAGGATGGCCTTTGTTTGTTTAGGAACAAGGTCGAGGCACAGGAAGGCCAGTTTGCAAGCATGACTGACTGGGAAGGTTCTGTCTGCCTGGGAGTGGGAGGGCAACCAGCCAGGAATCTAGTGTTCCTGTGCACAAGTGATTTTCTGCTTTCTGGCCAGCCTCCTCCTGTGTGGAGTGGTAAACGCCCTTTGAAAGTTGACTTTACTTCAGTGGCTTTGCCGTGGCCTCTCGGATTCTTGGAAAGAGAGAACAGGCAAGGTGGGTTTTATTTAGAGAGCAGGGAAGTTATGTTTATGCCTGACTCTAGGTTTGGCTTTATTGAGAGAGCAGGGAGCTCAGGGCTGGAGGACAGCCAACACGCTGGCCACATAGACGGTCTCGTCTGCGAGGTGATGGATTGCCAAATGGCGATGGGATGATAAAAGAAGTGGGACTGTGAGACAGAAATAGGAGGTGAAGGTAAGACACTGTTTAGGAACCAATTTGGCCATTCCTTCACAGGAAAATTTACTTAAAAGGCAGGCTACGCTCAGTGCCCCGTGTGCTCTGCACCCATTCTCCCTGCCTCGCTTCTCTGGTGCCCTCTCGGCTGTCCCAAGACTACATCTGCTTGAGGTTTAGCAGAGGGTGAGCTCTTGCTCACTTCAGAGCCCACACCCCGCTCCCGCCCTCTGCCACACTGGACGCTGGTTGTGGAGCCTGCCCTTTGCCGCTGCTTTTCCAACTGCTTCTGCTCTGCGTCACCAAGAGGGACGGGCCTTTACCCACTTTGCAGTTTCTCCCACTACCCTCTCTTGTTTTCCTACAGTTTGAACTAAATCAGTTTCTGAGAGGATTGGGAAACTGTATCTCTGGCTTTGACCTCCCTTCTGACGAAACCATGTTTTCCCTGGCTGCTGGGCTTCTCTCAGCTTGGCTGCCCCACTTGAAGGCCCCAGAGGTCATCCTTCTGGCTTTCCTTTCCTTTTCCCTTTCTCCTTCTTTCTTTCGACAGGGTCTCTCTATGCATTTAGGGTAGCCTTGAAATCACTATGTAGCGGAAGCTGGCCTTGAATTCATGGTAATCCTCCTGCCTCAACCTCCCAAGTGTTGGGATTATAGGTATGTGCCACCATTCCTGGTTTCTTCTGTGTTTTCTGATTTATATTTCAATTAACAGTATCCTCTTTCTACTGAGGTTGCTCTATTTTGCAACAATAGCACAGTTGTCCCAGCTCACATCCGGCCATTCATTCGACATGGCCGACTGCCTTCCTCAGCACTTGGGCCACTTGCCCTTCTCTTCCTCTGTCCAATTTCAGGAAGACATTTTTACCTTACATCCTGCAATATCATAAAGACTGGCTTTCCTGCTTCCGGTCCTTTTGGCTGCTTCTACCACAGTCTTCTTCCAAGATCATTTTTTTTTTGTTGTTGTTTTGTTTTTTTTGAGACAGGGTCTTGCTTTGTAGTTCAGGCTGGCCCTGAGCTCAGCCTCAAACTCACATCACAACAATCCTCCTGCCTCTGCCTCTCGAGTGCCGGGATTGTGGTGTGTGGTACTGATTGCTGCTAGGTGTGAGTCTTCATGCCCAGTATGGTATGTGGTTACCAGGGATTGAACCGAAGTCCTTGCGCTTGCAAGACAGGCGTCAGAACCTGAGCTAAATCCTGGAGCCAAATCCCCAGCCGTCTTCCAAGATCATTAATCCTAAGTTATTCTTCTATTTAAAAATCCTTAGTGGCTTCCCACAAGACACAGCATCAAATCAAATCTCTTGAGCTCAAAAAGTCTCTACATTTGGTCCACAATTGCTTCCACAGAATTGTTTCCCACTATTTTTTCTGTGCACTGTAAAAAAGAGTGTACAGTGACTAGCAGAGACTTCTCAGGCCTGAGGTAAGTGTGAGTGACTTTTTACATCCATTGGCCTCTGTTCATCTTTACATCTCTGAAGAACACTCTGAAACTTCATTCTAATTTGTCTTTCCCACTGTAATACAAGCTCCCTGAAGGCATGACTTTGTCATATTCATATGTATTTCTGTAAATCCACACAAGTATGCCTGAAGTTTTAAATAGTAAATGCTTGTTTTGAAAGGTCAAAGCATTTGTTGAATGCCCACTATATACACGATATTGCCTCAGATGCAAAGAATGTACAGATGAATGAGCCACGGTCCCCACCATGGAGGTCAGATGTAACAGCAGGGAGCAAAGGCATGCTCCTGTAATTGCATATGGTAGTCCTCCCTGATCACACAACTCAGAACAACTGTACAACAGTAGAGAAATCCACCAGGTACCTCATGGATATGCAGGAAAGAGCTATCAGCTGGCACTCTGGAGAGCACAGAACTGGATTCTTTAAGAACAGATAGACATTTTCTTGGTACATGAAAATGGAGGGATAACTAGCTATCTTTTATCAAATGCTTCATGCTGTGCAAGTGATGCTCTGTATCACTATGTTCAGGGTGACACCTTTTTTTTTTTTCTACAGTGGCTTTAAGAAGAATGAGGTTGGTTTTTCTAAAATTTTATAGTCAAAGACAGTGGACCTAGAAAAAGCAAGTAACTGGGCTATAGTAACATAGCTATTCTGCAGCTAAAACCACACATTTAAACCGAGGTCTGAGCCCGGCATGGTAGTGCAAATCTGTAGTCCCAGCATTTGGGAAGCTGAGGCAGGAAGACTGCTGTGAATTCAAGGCTAATCTGGGCTATATAGCAAGACTTTGTCTCAAAAAAGCCAAAAAACAACCAACCAAACAAAAAACAACCTAAACGAAGTCTAACTTAAATCTCTTTGCCATTTAGTATGTGGGAACTGCCAGGGGGTACTTAATACAAATGCAGTTTCCCAGGCCTCCCTGCCTGTGATTTTGATTGTAGGCCTGGGATGGAGGCAAGGAAATTACATTTTAAATGAGGACTCTCCGGTGGTTCTGAAATAGGTCGTCTGCAGATCACAATGCAGAGATTCTTCATTGTATCTTACCGCCTCCCAGAACGGCAGTCCAGACAGAGAAGCCAGCGTGTGTGAAAGCCAGGAAGCATGAAATAGGAGCTATTTATAATTTATGCTAGAGGATAGATAGGACTACAGAAATGAATAACTAAGGGGACTTCTGCTTTCAAGAAACAGTGTGAAATGATTCCAAATCTTTAACACTTTAGTGTTTTTCACTGAAAATACTTAAGGACATTTTTATACAAAATAGAAATCATCTATAGTTACCACCACTTTAACATAGAAATTATTTAAATATTGCCATTTTGCAGGCCAGTTTTTAAAAAGTTATCATCCTATTTAGCATTCTATGAGATTTTACAACAAATGTTTTTCATTTTATATAGTCCTGATATTCACCACTTTTAATGGCAATTGTACATATTCCACTGGGCTTATGTGCCACAATTTAATTATTTCTTTAATATCAGATACCTAATTTGTTTCTGATTTTTGGCATCACCAAAATTCTTGAGACTGTAACATTTTATAGTTTTTTCTCATAAATTTAAAGAACAAGAGTTTATATATTTGAAGTAATGAGTAATAAAACATGTAGACCCTGTCTAAATCTGCTATTAAAATAATCATCTGTAGAATGTACAGGTGTAATTTTTTATTATTAATAACACATTATTTTATTATCTTATATGTAATTCATAATTTATAAAAAGAATTTTATTTTCCCATTCTGGAGACTGGACTCAGGGCATTTACACTGAGTTATATCTCCAGGTCTTTACTTTTTAAGACAGGAACCTAAACATCAGACTTATTATCCCCTTGCCTATTTCTCAGAATGCTGGAATTACAGGGGTGTACTTCAATTTCCAGCACTTTCTCTACATAAATATGAACATTATAACAGTCTTGTGAAGTAGCGGGCAGTTGATACATAGCAGTGTGAAAACCAGGAGAGGTTATATGATGATTTGCATAAGAATACAAAAAGAAAGAGTTAGAACTTGAGCCCAGGGCAGATAATGACAAAGCTCTTTATTCTGTATGGTAAAGCCTTTTGGTTTCACACCAAGACAATTAATAATGCTATTTATGGTGAAAAAACCAAGAATATGAAATAGGAAAATGTGTAAACCTAGAAGTCCTGAATTAAAACTGCCTTCTTAAAAACAAAAGCAAATACAACCCTGGGTATAGCCTGAACTGTTAGTCTCCCCATACTATGCTATACAGAAGCCCCACTCTCCACCGTGCCCACACACAGCATCCAGGGAGGGGGATATGGAGTGAAGAATCTGTAAGGGGTAAGATTAGGGAAGAGACTCAGAGAGCTGGCATGCTCTGTCACGGTAACATCAGGATGCAGAGAGTGTGGGTGGTTATATGTGAGCCAGTGAGAGCATATACACCAGCAAGGAAGTCAGTCACAGCCTTGAACTTGGCCTTTCTGGCCTCCAGAACTGTGAGAAGGAAAAGGTAATTCTGATGTGATCTCTAATGGAAATGAGCACCATGCCATCAGAAGCCAGAAGAAAGATGATGAACTCAGCTGAAGTATGTTCTAAGGTTTTTAAGATTAGAATGGCATGATAAAATTGTATATGTAGCTGAGGAGATCTAATGTGATGGAGTAGTTTGGTTCCTCCTGAGCACTTGAGAGTATAATGGGAAAGAAGACAGATAAATTAAAGAATGAAATATTAAACAGAGGAATCAGAATGTAAAAGATGTGGATAATCCATGGTCTATCCATATTGCAAAACCTATAGAAAGAAAAGTATGAAAGTGTGCTTTACAGAACACTAAAGGTGTGGACGTTTTAAGAAGACAAACACTGAAAGGAGTTGCTTGTATAGGCCAACTTCTGGCTTCTTTTCCTTATCTCTGCAAAAATCAGGTTTTCAGAGTTTATTCCTCTCAGATTGTCCGATCAGTTGGGCACTTCCAGAAATGCCCAGAGGGTCTTCAAAGAGACATTTATATTCAGCATTTAGTGTAAAACATTCTTTCCCAACCTGCCAACAACTCCCAGTATATAATCACTTGCCACCTGTTCTTTTGAGATTGCTTTTGCATCATTACAAGCAAGGAAATCAATACTAGACCATTGATTTAGGAAAGAGACAAGATTGCACAGCAATAATACATAAAGTTAGTCAAGCCCTACTTCTCAAATGTTTTTGAAAGAAGAGATAGTTCAATGCCCCTTTCTGAAATAGGTACGCATTCTGCATTGGTGATCTTGTAGCAATAATGACCCAAGAAAGATAAGGCACCATAACCCCAATTGAATGTAACAGCTTTTGCGTGCTACACAGAATCACAACATGACTTTTTAGACTACCAAGTAATATATGGGCTGGAGTCCAGATCTCCTCTCTGCAGCCTACCCTTCAATTTAATTTGACTGTGGTGGCTGGAGTCGAGACACTGCTGGTGCCACAGATAAGTAAAGGGTGCAAATGCTGCAACTGTGGCAGTCAGCCAGCCAGCCAGCCAAAGGTCTGGCCCAAGCATATATTCTGTCTCGACAGACAGGTGAGGCCAATTGTTTACCTTATCCATTAATTTAGTTAGATACCATCTGGTCTTTCTAAGCCAACTGAACAAGTAAAAGTCATTTAAGTATGCTAATTGGTTTTGAACCAATGAGTAGAAGCAGTAAAAAAGGAACTATGGGGATGGAGAACATTACTTTAACGTTTACACAGAGCTTTGTGTTTTTCAAACCCTTTCACTTGCATTATCTCACTTTATCCTCACCTCAATCCCATAAAGTAGATGGATTATCAATGTAAACATCTGAAAGAGAAAATGGAGGCACAAAAGTTGCTACTCTTTTAAAGTATGGAAGAGCTAATGGTAGAGAAAGAAATGAGCACTTATCAGGGACAGTCCTTTATGATAGGGACCGTTACTGACAAGACAGAGTGTCAGAGCCAGGGCTGGAACCCAAATCTTTTGGACACCACAGCCCAAAGCATGGTTTTTACACTAGTGATACCTGTAGTTTACTGTGATAGCCAGCACTGCTCAGTGAGAGTCCTTGATGCCAAGAGTTCTGGACATCTTGAAGCAGTGCTTGTCTGGAAGGGGCAATATACATGACATGCAGGACAAAGTGTGGGCTGTACGTCAGAGATATATAGTTTATATCCCTGATCTATTGCCTGCTTGCTTGTGACCCTACGCAAGCTTGTTCACCTCGAGCTCCATTTTTCTCATGTCTCAAATGTGGAAAAAGATATTACCCTCATACAGTTGATGAGAGAATTACATGACAAAGTTTAACAAAGATTAGTTCCCTCCTCTATAAAAAAATATTAATGTAGGAAGCAGAGGAGTTACAGGATGGGCATAGGTAAGGGTTGCTTATGTGAGAGAAATAAAAGCCCAAATATGGAGTATAAGTTACATAACAGACTTCATTTTTAGAGACAGCCTTTGCACATAGCCATGGCCCAAGGTCTATTTCCTTTAAGAAGACTAATGACTTCTGGAGTCCAAATTAAGGTTCTTCCAGGAACCCCATAGGATTTCTGTTTAGTCCTATCTTAGTATACATTATACTATCGAACTGTCTCTTTGTTTCTTCTCTAAAATATAAACAAACCTGCTTATTAGAGAACCTGCTAAAAGGTAGATGCTTAGTAACTTTGGCAGAATGGGGGAAAGAAAAATGAACTCATCCTAGTAACAGCATGTTTAGAAAGATTAAAATGGGATTGTAATATTTTCTTACCTTGACTGCATAGTTGTTAAGTGGGTCTTTTGCATACGAAGCAGTGTAGTAAACAGCATCACCTGCTTCACAACATGGTTTGTCACTGGTTAGCCTAAAGTCTGACCAGCTGTCGACTCCAAAGCGCAGCTGGTCTTTCTGTCCCGCCATGAAGAGGTCTTCACATTTAACAGCCAGTTTCTTCAAGGCATCTGTATGAAGGTTTCGTATTTTACCCACTACTTCCTCCCGATTTTCAAGTCCTCGATAAAGTGCTTGTCTCTGTGGCTTCTGGATGCTTCGGCCCTGTCTGCAAGATGGACCACGCCGGCTGGTCAGGGACTCCATGCTGTTAGAAAACCTGTCCTTAATACTGAGAGTGGTTAAGCTGGAGATACTATTTGCAGCAGAAGGGATGGGTCTCTCCTTGTGCAGAGGTCTCTCCAAGGAGTCACAGGACTCAATGTCCAGTCCTTTGAGCTCATAGCTGATAGAAGAGCCAGCACTGCTGGCATCCCAATTAGGGTCAATATCATAGGTAGGATTAGCCACAACACAAAGGCTACTTTCCATAGATTTCTGGAGGTCTTTGGAGATTGGCTCTGTATTGGCTCTTATGATCATTTTCTTTGGCAGGGGGGGTGGCGTGGGTTGGGAAGCATTTGGTGGTACTTGGTCTGTTTTCCCTCCAAAGGCAATGGCGTCATCCAAAGCTCCCTTGGGCTGCCGTGGATGCTTGGGGGGTATCATAGCTGCTCTAGATTGCCCTGTATTGTTTCAACAGAAAGAAAAAATAGTTAAATGAAAATTTCTATTTCACATTGAAACTTGAGTAGAAATGAGTGAGGTAATTGTGCAAAATATAAGACTTAGTGCTTTCATTCAAAATAGGAAAACAACCACACAACAAATACCTGAACACTGAAACTATGAGTCCAGGACTTGGAGGGAGCAACCAATATAATATGTTTCAGCATTTCTCTGCCAGAAGAATGGGCATTAATTTGGGTGACAGGCTTTGTTTTCAAAAAAAGGAAGTGGAATCTCCAGTCCTGCCCCAAGAGCACTATAATTCACATCAGAACACCAAAGAATGACAGCCACTCGCAAACACTTGCACTGAGATGGAGTGGACACAATAGCATTTATGGATCAAGACATGTTTGGGAGCATTACTGAAAATGGCTGAAACTAGCAACAGGGACCCACGGGCTCAGAAGATATTTTTGGTTCTTTCAACATTGTGTGGAAGAGATGCTATGTTGCATATAGCATTTCTCATTTTTATATTCATGTGTATAAAGCTTGTCATATATATAGCATCTTCTAACGCACCTAAAATGCAACTGCGTAAGCCGTGTCATTTTATTTCGCTAGAGATGACTCTGACATGTAAACTGATGAACAAGATTCCTGTGGTGTGGTAAGTGTACAAAGCAGACAATTGCTATTTCAGACATTCACAAACTCATATGAATGCTTTTATTTGGGGTGCATGTACACATTGTGATTTAAGAGGTATTACTTTTGGAACTTTTATATACTGAACTCCTTTTTTTTGAGGCAGGTCTCACTATGTAGCTCAGGCTGACCTTGAACTCATGGCTATCCTGCCTCTGCCTTCCAAGTGCTGGGATTATAGTCATGCACCACCATGCCCAGTTCTGAACTCCTTATTTCTGTTTAGTATACAACACTTATGCCTAGAAGATAAAGCATATGGTCTCAATGGTATCTTTAGAATTGACGTAATGAAGAAAGGATGTGATTTGCTTAAAGTCAGAGAAATATACCACGAAACTTCTATAGAGTCTATAACAATTAGTCATACTATTAAAATGAGGCCTTTGGTCAAGATCTCAGAGTTAAAGCCTAGCCCCTTGTTGTGTACTGAGTCACCCCTGTATCCCCACCCTGAGATCCTAACCTCTAGTACCTTGGACCTTATTTGGAAATAATCAGAGCAAGTTCAGATGAGGTCATCAGAGTGGGCCCTAACCCATTGTGACTAGTGTCCTCACTGGAAGAAAACACCACATGAGAAGGGTGGCAAACAGAGGGAACAGCATATGATGACAGAAGCATGGTCTAGAGTGATGCATCTGCAAGTGAGAGAATGCCAAGGACCCATGGCCATTATGATATGCCAGGCAGGGGTGAGACAGGATTCCATGCTATGGCTCAGATGGAGCAAGGCCTGCTTACAGTGCTCTGATTTCTGGTTCTTATGCTTCATAACTTCCCTGGAATACATTTGAATTACTTTAACAACCCAGTATAATCTTCATTATAGATATGCTAGGAAACTCACACATGCTCCCAGTGGTGATCACAGAGTGGAAGGTAATGGGTGGCATAAACAGTAGGGGTGGTGGTTTTCTTGAAATGCCAAGCCTATGCACCAATATAAACTTTGTAACAACAACAATAATGTATTACATTTTTCATAAATGCAAAATTTTCAAGGATACCTGAAAATCTAAACTACCACTGTGTACGCATGCTTAAGGATCTCTGTTCTCCACCAAGGGGATATAACTATCTTTATAAGCAGCAGAGCTACATTAAATATAAATTTAAAAATATGTACTGAGAAAGAGAAGGAAGGATAATATGACAAAGCAAAGCTCTCAGAGGTCAAAGGCTTATTCATTTTTGTATGAATAATAATCTCATTTAATCATTCATTCACTTTTGCCCTAAGATCAAATAAGCATTCAAGAAATATTTCTTGAATGATCAAAAATATTCAGAGCTGAAAAAGTAGTAAATTTGTATGGGTACCTATCACAAGGAAAACACTAAATTACTAATTTAAAAATTCAGAGTGGGAATGTGGATGAGTGATGTTGCTTAGGGTGCCAGAGTCCCAGGGTTTGAGCCCTAGCAACACAAAAATAAATGAGTAAATAAATAAATCAGTTCTCACAAAGAAAACAATTAGGACTAGATAACTTCACTGATGAATTCTATGGAATATTCAAAGAGGTGCTAATACTAATCCTTATAACCTCTTTCAAAATACAGAGGAGGGCCGGGAATTTAGCTCAGTGGTTCCAGCTCCTTGCAAGTGCAAGGTCCTGGGTTCAGTCCCTGGTAACAACATACAGCAATGCTGGGTGTGATGGCTTACACCTGCAATCCCAGGACTTGGGAGGCAGAGGCAGGAGGGTTGCTGAGTTCAGGACCAGCCTGAACTACAAAGCCAGACCCTGTCTCAAAAAAACCCACAAAAAACAAAAAGCAAAAAACCCAAAGCAAAATAGGAGGAGGGAGTACTTACACCTCCAATTTTCAGTGGCCAGCATTACTTAATCAAATCAGAGAAAACATTACCAGAAAACTGCACACTAATATCTTTGAGGGATAAAGATGCAAAAATCCTTCACAATATTCTAGTAAGCCAAGCTCAACATTTCAAAAGGACTGTACACCACAAGGTGGGATTTTTTTCCAGAAATGTAAGGTTGATTTAATATCTGAAAAGGATCTGGAAAAAGCACTTGATAAAAGTCTAGGAGTTCTTCATAATAATAATACTCAAAAAAGTAGGAGCTGAAGGTAACATCCTAAACCTGATAAAGTTCATCTTTGTGAAACCCAAAACTAACATCACAGTTAATGATAAAAGACTATTTCCCCCTAAGATTAGGAACAAGGCAAGGATTTCTGCTTTTACCATCTGTAGTGTAGAAGGCATCTGAGCTGCTAGCTAGGGAAATTAGGAAAGAAGAAACTAAAACTATCTCTACTTTCAGATGATGTAATCTGTGAGAAGCCTAAGAAATACACAGAAAATTTAGAATATCCCAATTCAGCAGGATTGCAGGATCCAAGACCAATATACAAAAATAAATTGCATTTTTACATACTTGCAGTGAACAATTCAAAAATGAAAACAATTTTATTTGCATTACTGTCAAAATGAATGGAGTATTTAACAAAACAAGATTTGTATACTGAAAAATAAAATATTGATGAAATAGAGACCCAAGTATATGGAAATTAGTCATGTTTTAAAACAACTAATTTTATTCAGTTTTGTGTTCATGGATCAGAAACTTGGTTCTGTTAAAATGGAGTATTTCCTGAACTGATCTACAGATTTAATGTAATCCCTATTAAATTCTCAGATGGATCCCTTGCAGAAACTGATGGGTTGACCCTAAGATTCATGTGGACATACAAGGAACTCAGAGTAAAAAAAACTCAGTCTTGAAAAAGAACATCTTTGGAGAATTCATACTTTCTGATTTCAAAACTTACTAGAAGAAAACTAAAGTAATTGAAACTACCACAAGAATAGAAATATAAATGAATGGAATAGATTTAAGTGGGCAGAAATAAATCCTTATATTAACAGTTAACTTTTTTTCAGTTGCCAGAATAATCTAATGGGGAAAAGAATAATCTTTTCCTTTTTTTTGGTGGGGGGGGTACCAGGGATCAAACTTAGGATCTTGTGCTCTCATCTTTTCTTGGGTGGGAGTTGGCGTCTTGGTGGCAATTGAATCCAAGACCTCATACGAACTAGGTAGGCTCTCCTCTCACCTTCAAACATTCTGCTTCCAGTGTTTCTTACTCTATTCCCCCAAATTGACCTCTCCTTCCCTGGGACCTCATATTGCCCGGCGAACACTTCCCTCTAAGCACCTACAACATTTACCTTGAGTACCCATTGGGTTCCCCACAAAGCTGCTCATCGAGGATCTGGGCTGGGACTCATTTGTGGGCCAAAGACCAAGAAAAAGTTCAGCTGACAGAGAAATGGAATTAAAAAATAACTAGAAAGATGGGCCTATTTTGCCCATTTCAATGTGTGCCCTAGAAAAGGCTTTGTGGGCTGTTATTTACTACTCATTTCTCCCAAAGAGAAAAAACACAACTGGACACGGAAGGAATGAAGCGTTCCAAATGTTCTATTTTTTTCTCCCTTTTCCTTTTATTACCTCAGAACCAGCAAGTGAGACAGGTCTATCGTGTGTCAGTAGCTCTTTAGTATTTATCACAGGGGTGGAAGACTATTTTCCACCACCTACCAAATAAAGTTCAAATTCCTCAACGAGCTGGTCGAAGCTCTTTGTCTTATCTATCTTTCTTTCTCATCAGCCCTTTTACATGAATTGCTCATTCTCTGTTTCTTTTTAATATGCTCCATTCCTCTTTTTTTTGGTAGTAGTGGGAATTGGGCCTAGGATCTTGTCCATGTCAGAAAAGTGCTCTGTAACACTAAGCTATCCCCTAAGCCTTATTTATTTTGAGACAAGGTCTCACTAAGTTGTCCAGGCTGGCCTGGAACCTGCAATCCTACTAACTCAATCTCCTGAGGAGTTGAGATTATAGGTATATGCCTTCATGCCCAGCTATGCTCCATGTTTTTGCCTTAGCAAAGTTGTTCTTCCCAGTTCAAATGAAACCTTCCCTACTCTACTGTCCAACATTAACTTGGGAGCTAGTACTCCTTTCTCTTTGTTTTCTTAGCACTTTTTGCTCTATGAGAGTATTTTTAGCCTTTTCTAGCATGTGTCTGTGTGTTTTACTTGAGCTTAGAACCTGGTATGGTGTGAAGTACATGCACACATGCATACATGCAGGAACTGGCTGCTGGGCAGAGTCAGCAAAATCGGCCATCATTCCAAATGGAAATGGACAGCCAAGGGAACAAGGAAATACAGAAAATTAATATGGCCTCTTTTCCCAAATAGTAGTATATAATCTCCTGGGAGCTAAGGAGATTTCCACATGAGAATCAGAAACTTATTCCTTCCAAATGAAACCACAGACATTCCACAGCCCATGCAAGTAGGTCAGGACATTCTTCTAAGTCTAAAAGTGCTTTGTGTTTTTAGGGTTTTTTCCCTCCAACAAAGACAAATTCTCCTAACTGAATTTCAATCATCTGGGTCAGTGTTTTAAGAGTTTGGTATCTTAGCTGGTTTTATTTTAAACTTTTAATCCTGTACATTCTTCTTAAGCCTCTGGGACCAGACACCAAGCTCAGTTTTCAGCAAGCCTGATATAACATCACATACTCCACATTTTTGTGGCATACCAGTTCTCTAAACAGAAAAAAATATACTGGCTTCAAAATCTTGCCTTGCTATATGCTGAAAAGTTCTTTTGGATAAATATGTTTGACTAAACCACACTCAAACCTTAGTTTCTTTGTTTTCAGCTTTTGTACTCTACCTCATTATTTTTTCTCCACTTACAAAGGTCTTCAGACTGACAGACAAGGTACTATAGCACCTTCTGAAATGGAAATGATGAAAGGTGGATGAAAAGAGAATTGTTTAGTGACACTAATTCAAAGAAGCTAAAAGAGTGTTTAAAACTTCTTAGGAGAAAAAATGATTGATATGGGGTTTTTATAACTTACAGGATTGGTATAATGAATACAAAAATAACTCTAAAATAAATATTTTAAAGATGATTGCATACCGAAAAACTCAGTAACGATATTATTATAGTGATCTACTGAAAGGCAGTACCACTGAAGACATACAAAAATACACTATAACATACATTTGCTCATGACTGGGTAACATTACAGCCACAGGGTCCAAGCATTTAATGATGATCTATTTAGACAGGAGTAGCCTTTGACCACAATTAGTTGCTTATTACAACAGGACAGAAACAGCAGGCTTCCTGATCAATCTCCCTGTCTCCAAGCATCCCACAGACAGCTCCCAGAATGATCTTTTTAAAAAATCCTTATTGAGTCTCTATTCAAAATTCTGCAGTAGCTCTCCACTTCTTAGAGGTGAAAGATACACTGTTTGTGACCCTCTCTCAGATTTGTTGGGGAAAATGCTCTCACTGACATTTAATTGTATGGTGATTATGATGGGGACTTCTAAAAGTGTAGCAACCATATCTGTCTCTCCTGCAGACCAGGAATTCTTGAAGGTTACAGTAAATTTCAAGTGCTTTGCCTGGTATCTGGGAGATAGGGTTCAACAAATGTTTGCTCTGTGAGAGTCCCAATAAATGAAACATATTTTCCTGTGTTAATAATAATTTCAATCTTCACTCCTAACTTTTCCTCTGCGACTCAAGATACATAATATAAATGAGAATGGGAAAAGAGAGGATAAAAGAAGAGTTGATCATCTCTAAAAATGGATCTGTGGAATGCAGTTTATAAATATGGGTGTCATCATAAGTCATTCCTGTGCATCAGCCTTCTCAAATGAATAGGGTCTCTCGTGGGCCAGACCTAACACACAGTGCACCACCCCCTGGGCAACAGACATCAGATGATCATTAGAAGGAAGGGGTCTATTCTACCCCAGCCTTATTACTGAGCTGGGCTGAGTAACAGTGAAATGTCAGCAACAGTTGGCAAGCCATAGGGGACATCGGCTTCATGCCAAACAATAAAATAAAGCTAACCCTCCGAAGACCATTTTGGAGTTGGCCTCAAATAAACAGGCCAATTTAAAGATTGCCAGTTGTGTAGCAGCTGACAAACTCAATGCTTACATAGCCTCACTGGTAAAAAAAAAACCTCTCCAAAAAGAGATTATTTATTTGGAGGAAATTATCTATGTAATTTGAATATTGTGCCCTGTTAACTAATTCTAGGATATGTTAACTATTTTTATTTATCTGTAGTGCTAACGATTGAACTGAGTACTATATGCATACTAGGCAAGTTCTCTATCACAGAGCTACATCCCCAGCCCCTGGGATACTATTTTTAAATGTGAATGCAGCTAACTTAGGGATGTAAGTCTATGATTTCTTTTTAAATAGAAATAATTACAATTTTAGGAAGTACAACAAATGCTCAAACAAATGTTCAAAGCTGTTAGCCTCAGTTGTTGTTTTTTAAAAACCCCAGCTAATCATGGAAGGGTGACTATAATTAAACAAGAGGAAGGGATAACAGGGAGGGGGACAGGGTCCTAAGGTAGGTAATGGGGGGTTAGATGTGATCAAAATATACTATGCATCCAAACCTAGTGTTTTATAACATTAATAGGCACTAATACAAATATGTTTTTTAAACCCAGATAACCTAAAATTGAATAATTTTTAAATTTTTGGTTCAAATCATTAGTTCTACATGGTATGGAATAATGTTGTCAATTATTTGTTGAAAAAGTGAATAAATGACAAAGTACTCCTAAGAATGACTTTTTAAAAGCTGGTGTTTATAATGACACTACTCCATAATTACAACATTGGGGCCAAACTGTAATAACATTCTTAGCTTTATGCAGTGGAAGTATCGTAGCCAATGAGGTTTATCCGAGGCGCGATTATTGCTAATTGTAATGACATTCTTTTATGTAATCTCCACCCTTAAAATTTAACAGTGAAAATAAACACACTGCTAAGGGAACTTCTGGACAGAGAGTATTAAGCTTTTGCTTTTGTTTTGTGAAAGATACAGTGTTAAAGACATGCTCAAAGTAAGTAGAATGAGAAATATACAGTTTCTCAGGGTTCATATAGACAGGGAACAGAGGCAAGATTAAGATAACTGCCTGATTATAAAAGTTATAAAGTGCCACGTTGGTGGTGGGGGCAAGCCACCTGATTAACACACACACAAACTATCACTTGAACTTTCTTGATCAGAGCAGACTTTGCTCATTTGGCAATCTCTAGGAGTCAACAACAGTAATCATTTTTAGCTAATTCACTCAGATTCTTAGCACCTCCTAAAATGTGTGTTTTAGATACTATGCTAGGTTGTAGGGATATAGATAGAGAAGAAAGCCAAAGATCTGTCAAGTAAAGGGAGACTTGATAGGTCTTTTAAAAAAAGCAATGCATAGAACATTTGGTTACAAAATAAATGAAGGAGAGCTAACGTCACCAACTCATTTCCCGCAGAGTAGATTTATTTCATGTTCCCGATTTTAGCAGGCTGATGAAGTAGCAAAGTGTGTCACATAAAATATAACCAACTGATCTTTCTTCTAGGCACTTGGAGAAGACAAAGCGACATCTAGAAGTCATATCTAGACATCCCACAAGATGTGAGAAAAACATGGAGAAATGCCCAAGCTTTGGTAATAATAATAATAACAACCTATTGCTTTTTTTAGGAAATCACAGTGGGTGACGGACACCTTCCAAAATCCAGTTTGAGGAGGATTAAGGTATTAGAAGTCAGAGTTCATTTTGCAATCTCGAGTGACCATCACTCAGAGCAGAGTCATCCATCACTCCCTAAAGGGTGACCTTCAAAGGGAGTTGCCAAGCTGCCTAAAGACAGAAATGACTTTTGTGCAACTCAGAGAATGATATATGCCTCCCACCTAAACAGCTCTCTAAAGCAGTGCTGCTCACCAGAACTTTAGGGATGTGAAACGTTCTATAGTCGCCCAGCCCAACCCAGCAGTTACCAGCTACACGTAGCTCTAATGGGCACCTGAAAAGCTGTGAGAGTGTGAAGGAATGAAGTTTTATTTCTGTATTAATCAGTTTATATTGAAGTAGCCAGATGTAGCTGGTAGCTATTGTATGGGATAGCACAGCTCTAAAATCTAATAAACCAATCATGAACAAAAGAAAGTTTCCTTTATTTATTTTGAGGATGAGAAAAATGACATGCAAAGAGCCGGAGAGCATTGCCTCTGAAGGGAAATGTGGTGCTGCCAGGGACTGATGCCCACCGCAGGTGTGGCTGCAGCACCACTCAGGCTGCCTCACCTTGGAGGGCAAAGGCTGCCTAGAGATCTAACGGAAGTACTCAGAAAGGGTGTTCAAAGTCTATTCCAGTTAGGGTGGCTTTTATTAGTTTGATTTTAAATTAGCTTTCAGGAAAACAAGATAAAAAATTAGTTTTCAGAACTAAATAATTATGGGAGCTATGGAACAAATTCAAATCATGCCCCTTTTTCCTACAATGATGGTAGATCTGTGGTCCTATAGTCTGTTTTATGTTGTACATCTTCAGTCATTGGTTATATAGACAGCTTACTGTTTTTGGATTTATATTTTGTTGTGTTCTTGTTCAACACCATCTAATAAACATTTTTAATCCTTTTCACTCTGGTTATCAAGTCCAACATAATTAAAGAGAAAAGAAGGGTATATTTTAGGGGGAGAAATGAAGTTTAAGAACATTATGCTATGTACCAAGGATGGTAAATCTTGGTGCATAAACTTTTTATTATTATTACCAAACCTTCTATAATTTTGCAAAAGATGGCCACATTTGTGTTTGCGTGGGAAACATGGCTGTGGTGGTGTTTGTCATACAGTGCAGGGTTTGCAGACAAAATCAAAATTTGGCCAAGCACTTGTTTGTGAACCAACTGCAAACAAGAACGCTCGTGAACTGAAGTACCACTGTACTTCCTCTACCACCAGGCCTGTCAGCTGAGCTCAGGGGTTTTTCAAGACAGCCCTGCAGTCATGCAGGGCAGCAGGCGGGCAGCTCTGACAGGAACTTTACTCTCTGAGCTCCTCAACCAACTCTTTCGTTGCTGTGTTATACTGCATCCTAAGCCCACTTTACGGTGTAATTTTGGGAAATAAACTCTACAGCTTTAGTTTCTTCCATATCTGCCTGCCCATCTTCTGCCTTATTAAAAAACAAAAGAAAAGAAGGAAAGAGAAAGTGATTTTTATGGTATGATTCTGGACTGTGTAAAAAGATCTAAAGCTATTGCAAAATAAGTTCTGCTTCTTCTTCCATTTCTAAACACACTTTTTCCTGGTTACCAAGGGAGTAGTTTAAAGCCGCATGTTTAGTTGCTGAAAGTAATAAAAAAAAAAGGATAGTTTCAAATGAT
The DNA here is from genome assembly GCA_004026965.1 of Petromus typicus. Taxonomy (NCBI): domain Eukaryota; kingdom Metazoa; phylum Chordata; class Mammalia; order Rodentia; family Petromuridae; genus Petromus; species Petromus typicus. The sequence goes on along the minus strand of PVIR01017752.1, from coordinate 3,565 downwards.
ACTTAAAATTTTTGTTCCATTAGGAAAGATGTAACAAAACAAAATATTTTTTAAAGCCCAACCCTCCAAAACCTTAGTTTATGGAACTAATGGAATCACCTATTATCTTTCCAAAAAACCAACTAACAGTTTATCAAGCCTTGTGGGATCAAGTAGCCACTTAAGCATTTAAGGATGACTGGACAACATATTATAGGCATCACACACTTCAAAAAGGAAAAGAGTCAGTACAAAGAAAGCAATCTTTCTGATGGGGCACCTTGTATTTTTACACTCTATCATAATTTGAAAAATATCTTCAATATTGTGTCTGAAAGATGACTTTAAAAAAAGAGATAGCATTTTAGTACTTCAAATTAATTTAGTAATTAAGAGCACTAATTGTGAGTGGTTAATTAAAAACTTCTAATACGGAAAAAAAATGGAGTAGGGAATTTAAAGAACTCACTAAGCTGTTTTTTACTTTTGATAAAAAAGTAACCACAGTGACCACAACCAACTCGGTTCCAATCTTGGGTCGACCCTCACTGGCTCTGCCTTACCTTTCTAATCTAATACATGAGGATAATAATTTGTAAGATGGTTATAAGGAGTAAATGAGCTAACGTATGCAAAACACTGAGAATACTCCTGGAGGAAAGCTCTCTTTTCTACTAGTCCTTGAACCTAAGAAGTCAATAAGATAAAATAATTATCTTTAATACTGGCTGATGGAAATTTTTTAAATGAATTGCTATAAGATGTTATAGAAGTAGGAAGGATTTACATATATTTTACTTAGGATATCATGAAGAATGTTGACATAGTAAGAGTATCTATATTGCTGACATCTTGAATTATTAGAGGGCACATAAGCAAAGTTATCTTCTCATCTGGTCACCTAGTCTTCATAAAATACAAGAGAATGGAAAAAGTTGATATTATTAAGCAGTAAAATGACTATAAAATGTATTCAATCTAGAAAATGGTATCCAGGAGGGTTGTTTGGGTAAACTATAATATGCTTTCCTCTTATTCCCAAGTAATACAAAGTTTCTGAAACTCAGAATGAAGTCTTTTCTTCACAAAGGTGGGCTGTTGTATCTGAGTTTCCTGCCTTCAATGGGAGAACAACATCAAGAAAAAAACTTATCCTGCCCTGTCCTTTAATTTTCAGAATGGAAATTATAATACTCAAAGGAAAGAGAGAGGAGGAGAGGGAGGGGAGAGAGGTTAGAAGACACTGGGCAGTCAAGGAAGAAGAGTGAGGACAATCAGAAAGCTAAAGTGCCTTTGGACAGGCAGGACCTCTGAGGTAATTTAGCTCAACCCTCTCTGCAGAGCTGCACTTTCGTTCCTAGCAACTCTGAGTGATGGCCTGTCAGCCCTGCTTAAGTGCTTCCAATGGGGAGATCTTACTTTCCTCAGTCTGCTTGATCCAAGCCAAACACGTGAGATACATCACAGACTGTGCACATCTTCGAGTCTTGGGTATATTACCTTAAATATCCCACCTCTCTCCCTCCCACTGTCTTAGTTGAGGCCTCTTTTTCTTACCTTTTCTGTGGTCCTGAGACAGCATAGCACTACCAGACTTCCTGCTATGAAACAGTACTGTAATACATCTTCATAGAGAAGCCTGGAAAGCAGGTGTTTTAAAACACAAATCTAATTGTCTTACTTCTCTGCTTAGATCCTTTGACGGCTCACTATCACAAACAGCAGGAAGTCTAACACTTTAGCCTGATGTACACGATACTCTCAAACTCCCACCACCCATTTCAGCAGCACTATATCATTCACACACACTAAGCTATTCTACATCTTTACAGTCTTGTTCTGGCCTCTGGTTTGAATACTCTTTTCTCCCTCTTGTCAGAAAGTTAAATCCGCTCAGGAATTACCTTTGGAAAAGAATGTTTGACATATTCCTCTGCATAATACAAAAACACTTTTCATGTGTATCTCTGTGATTGCACTTCTCATACTATACTGAGTTCACTCTCTCTCCCCACTATCAGAGGCCATGTTAGCATCTCTATAGCTCATGGTAGTAGGTATTTAATACATGTCTAGTAAACACTAAGGCTTTCTTCTGGTGGTGGTTTAAAATTTACAACTTCAATGGCCCAACTTTTGCTCTATGGAGCAATAAAAGCCATCTCTCCAGGAAAAAAGAACAATTTTCCTAGGGCATTAAAAGGTAAAGTTTAAATACCACTTATATGACATTTGTACTTACCTAAATTGCTGTATGTTGCACTACAGGAGTTCAGGTCCACAGGCTCTGAAGTGTCTTCTTTTTCCTCTTCTTTTTCTGGGTCAGATGGTGGCAACGCTGATGAGATGGAAGTGCAGCCCCCACCATCTTGCTTTGCAAGAGGTCGTAGATCCCGGGGAGAAAATTCGTCTGCCAACTCACGGGTCACATGACTGTAACAAATCAGACAGCTCATCACACTAGTATTCAGAAATTCTGCTATAATTCAGCAAGAGATATACCTTCCGTGAAGGTTAACTGGTCCTGTGGATCACAACAATGGGTCATAAGGCCCAACACACGTGCTCTTTTTGTGCACAAGGAATACTTCCACTTCATTTTCCTTGATTCACTCATATATACTCAGTTTGGCAGTGGGGGTATGGTAGGTTAAAGGGAACGTGGGCAGTAAAGAGTAGAACAATTGTTAGGTGACAGAGATGAGGGAGAGGATATTAAATGCTTAACTGGTTAAATATACTCAACATAGAGTAAAGAATTTGGCATATTTACTATGTTTATTAAACTAGATGACAGTACTCTCGTGCTATAGTAAATAATAATTTGTTATACACTATTTAGTTTACAATATTTACTACACAATAAAGTATTTACCAAATTAGTAAAAGACCAGGAATAAAGTTAAAATTAGATTATTTAGATAATGAAATTGAGTGATTATTTTGGCAGGTCATCTGATGGTCTTACTGCCAGGAGTACAGAGTATCAACCTTTGCCTATATACATGCAACAAATAGAGAAAGTTTTGCATTCTGATCTATTTTATCTGTTACAAATGAATCTGCAGCATTGTTCTGGTCACACATCTGTGTATGGTCAAGCTGGTTTTATTATTTTCTGCTAATCTGTTCACAACTACTTCATCGCATTCTCTCCATTCTTGAACCAATAGGAATGGTGCTGATTCTGTGAGGTATAAAAGGATCTACTGGTCATTACACACTGATACAGGAAACCAACCCAGTTAGAAAAATATCAATGGGCTGTTCAGACACTTTAAAGATTTCTAGGTTGCTGAAAAATATTCTAGTATCACATGTGTGTGTGCTTTTTTTCCCAATTTGTGTAGCAGCAGAGAGACTGAAAGAAACATACACTATTACATGTTATTTCTGGATTTTCAATTGGCAGTGAGTCATGACGACATTTATAAGTTTCTTTCAAAGAGGTACTCTGTTCCACTCTGTAACATCAGAACATATGTTGCATGAAGATTTAAAGGAGCAGATCTGAAAGAAAAAGAGTCCTTTTTCATTATGAAAATTATCCATTTGTCTGAATAGAAAAATAAGCCCTGAAATCTGC
>PVIR01017751.1:0-34409 GCA_004026965.1 Petromus typicus | reverse complement strand
CCCGGGAGACAGGGGGACCTTGCTGTCTCCCACTGAGGCCATCGGGGCCACACCAGCCCCATTCACTTCCATGATCCCACATGGTTACCACTGCCTGCAACACCCATTCCTTCAGGCTCGCTGGTGGCTCTGCCTCTGCCAGCTGCGGGCTCCCACCACCTCCCGGGCCGCCTGTGAGGCATTAGCTATCATTCTGTGTTTGTTCATCTGCACCGGAAACTTCTCGAGGCCAGGGGCCGGGTCCGCTCACCTCTGTAACCACCAGCCCCAAGTAGCAGGGCAGTCAGCGAACAGCTTCACTTGTGTCCACCTACCAAGGTCATTAGGGCTCTGTGCTCCTGCTCCTTAGGAAGCAGGAAGCTGCTTCTTTCCTGTGCAGTCCCACCGTGGAGCTGGTGGCAGCTCACCATGGGCAAACAGAGGGCCTCAGGGAGCGTCCTGAGGGCGCACAGCTGCACGCGGTTTTCTTTGCAGTACTGCGCCCTGAGCCCAGGGCCTTGCACATCAGGCAGCTCTGTCAGGGAGAGCCGGGCGTGGTGATGGTGTGCTAACTGTAATCACAGCAGTCAGGAGGCTCAGGTAGGAAGACTGCCATGAGTTCAGGCCAGTGGGGCTACACAGTTGAAGACCGGCCCAAACTATACAGTGAGACCCTGCCTCACAGAACAACACAATTTAAAACAAAACAAGTTTTACCATTGAGCTATATCCTCGGACCTAATTTTTTCAAAAAAATTCTGAGATAAGAATCTCCCAAAATTGCTCAGGTTGGCCTTGAATTTGTGAACCCTCTGCCTCAGCCTTTCAGGAGCTGGGGTTACAGGCACGTGGCCATCTCATGGCTGAATTTTAGTGAAGTGAAATTTAGCGAAGTGTGCCTCCTTGAGCACAAGTACTCGGGTATCAAACACTTCATGCTAAATCCCTGTCATTACACAGTATCACACAGAATTGGAACTATAGAGAACACGTTTTTAGCCTGTAATGGCCAGCAGGAGGCAAGAGTACAAACAGCTCTGAGGCGGCACAGAGAGGCTGACAGCGCCTCTGCCCCAGTGGGGCCTTGAGATCTGGCCTTTGCCATAAAGCAGCAAGTTCCAAGTCTTCTGCCCTGCCACTGAGTCAGCCAGGACCTCTGGGGACAGCCACACGCCAACTCCAAATGGCAGCCTGTCCAACTGCAGTCTCTGCACGCGTGTCCCTCGGAGAGCACGTGGCGGACCTGGCCATCTGTCCCTGCCACGCACTCGTGAGTGCCCCGGTGTGGCCGGACTCGGGTCTAAAGCCTGGTTCTAGAACTGCTGCAGAAGCAACCCCCTCCACCCCCCCACCCCCGGGCTCTGCTGATAGGAAGCCTTTTCTGGGAGTGTCTGACGGTCGAGGGCCATTGGCCCAGAACTGCCCTGTGATGAGCGGGCCAGCTTGTCTGAAGACTCAGCCGGTTTGAGTTTTAATCACCTTCCTCCCAAGGACTGCTGTGTCTCTCTAGGCGTCCCTGGGCTAAAGGGCCTCGCAACGCCGGGCAGGTGGGCTGTCCCAGCAAAGCCTCTTTTCTCCCTCTGGCTGCCATCTTGTCGTGCAGGGATGCCAAGAGGGCCCTTGAGGTCTCTGTACTCAAGGACGGAGCTGCTGAAGTGGTCAGGGCATTGTGGTCAATAATGGAGCCCGCTACGGAGGGGAAGAAAGGGCGGAAGGGAGAAAGGAAGAGCCCCAAACACGGCCCGTGGTTCTAAGCAACAGGCTTGGAGGATATATTCTGAGAGCAAATGCTGAGGGCGTGAGGTGTGGCAGGGAGCTTTCTCTCCCCTCAAAGAAATTCAGTTCATTTTTCCCCCCTCCATTAATTGGCAGCAGATGAGAAAAGAAAAAAAAAGCCAAAATAAAAACCAAACCAACGCCAGTAACTTGAATGTGTTTCTGAAAGGGAAAAGCCATTCAATTGTTAGATGTTCAAGAAAACATGAACACACGCTGACAGAGGAAACGGTCACAATTAGAGGAAGAAGAGGGAGAGGTTCATGAAATTAAAGAAAAAGATTCCTTTCAGCTGCTCCGGTCCTGTTTGCTGGCGCTTCTGTGGCCGGTCTCAAGGGGAGGGGCCTGGGGAAGGGTCCTGGGCCCCACAGAGGCACAGACACGCCGAGGGCAGAGGCCTGGTTCCTCCTCCACAGGCGGAGCCTCTTCTGAGGAGCTGCCTCTGAGATGCTGCTGGGCCAGGGAGGGCAGTGTGGCCAGGACTCTAAAGTGTCCTGGAGTCCGGGCCCGACCTTGCTGGGGGGAGGGCACGACCCTGTGGCCTGCGGACTGCCTCCCGGGAGCTGGACACGCACATGGACAACCATCCAGGGTGGCTTGGGTCAGTGTGACCCTGCCCTGCAGGTCAGCCTGGGGACAGAGAGTAGGCAAAGGGCCAGGCTGGACTCATGAGACTAGACCCGGGCTGTAGTCAGTGAGGTCACTGGGACAGAAGGCCCTGGACAGGGGACCAGGAGGCTGACCAGTGAGGGCTATGGGGTGGGTTTTGGCTCCACACTGCTGAAGTCCCCGGCAGCCTCCCAAATGTGGCTTTAATCCTGCTCTGCCCTAAGCCGACGGGTGGCCTCGGCAGCTCCTTCCCTTCTCCAGGCCTGTCCTCACATCCGAACGTGAGCCTGGGGCAGCTCTCCCACTCCGGACTCCATCCTGCTGTCTGCACTGAGTGCTGTCCAGTCCGTCCTCATGCCCCTCCTGTGCTGGGACCACGGTCACCTTCCCCGTCCTCCAGACCAGCTGGGCAGACGGTGCCTGGGGAAGCCCCTGCGGCCCTGGCCCGGCCGGCCTCCTGCGGTTTGTTCAGTAGCACCTACATGCTCTGTGGCAGAAAGCCAGGGGGCAGGGGACGGTGGCGTCTGCCAGAGTGTGCGGGAGGCCAGGGACAGGTGGAGGCTGGGTGCAGGCAGCATGGGTGAGAGGTCAGGGTTCTGCCCTACAGAGCAGTGTGGCAGTGAGGCGCGAGGGGCCAGAACACTGGCTGTGGGTGACCTCTGGTGACTGCTGACAAATTAATTTCCACCCAGGCCTCCCCTCTCCCCATGTTAAAACACCTCACAAGATAACACTGACCAGGTGACAGGATGATTTTTTTTTTTTTAAGGTTTTTTGAGACTGGGTCTCGCTTTGTGGTTCAGGCTGGCCCTGAGCTCAGCCTCAAATTACATCACAGCAATCCTCTTGCCTCTGCCTCCCGAGTGCTGGGATTACAGGTGTGAGCCACCACGCCCGGCACTGTGGTATATGGTACTGATTGCTGCTGGGGTGAGTCTCCACGCCCAGTATTGTTATGTGGTTACCAGGGATCGAACCCGGGTCCTTGTGCTTGCAAAACAGGCGCCAGAACCACTGAGCTAAATCCCCGGCCCAGGAAGATTTTTTTATTTTTTATTTTTTTAAGAGACAAGTCTCACTACATAGTCCAGGCTAGCCTCAATCTTACAGCAATCCTCCTGTCTCAGCCTCCAGAGTGCTGGGTTTATAGATATGCACCACCATGCCAGGCTTGCAGAACGCTTTGGACTGCTGGGTGCTGTCAGACTTGCTCTTCGTGACTGTTGTCAGGAGAGAAAATCTTAATGACCTTGAGGCTCTGCACTATCTAGAAACAGGGCTTGAACTTTTAGCGTCTAGCACCTTCCATAGCCGCAACCTCTGGTCCCATGTTCCTCTGCCTCGGCCAGTCCCCACAGAGGCCACTCAGGGGACAACCTTGGGGGATGTGACCAGTGCCTGATGATCCCCCGAAAGGCCTGTCGGGGGCAAAGCAGAGACACGCCTTGCTTGAAGAACAAAAGCAGCAGGAAGCACTGCCCCACTGAGCCCATGTGGAATAGATAAAAAGGAATAAGAATATATATTAAATGACTATTTTATTTACACACCCTATTCATAAATAATTGCATCCTCTTTGACTGCACAATGATTCCTCAAAGATCTAACGGTTACACTGAAAGACTAGAAGTAGATGGGGCTTACATGTGTGGGACACACGCTTGCACGCCTGTGCGCATGTGCACACACACTCCAGAGACACAGAGACTTTGCACCAGAGGGCAGCCGGGAGGGCCCTGGCATCCAGCTGGGTGGGAACCTTTGCAGTACACAGGTGCGAGTTCCTGACAGCCAGAGAACAAACAGCAAAGAGCAAGCCAGGGAGCTCCAGCCTGGGAGCTGCTGCCTTTGTTCCCCTCTTTGGATTGCAAATATTTAATTCACAGAAACTCTGGGAGGTTAGGGTGGGGACTGGGCTGTCAGGTGCCGACCCTCCGTCTCCCCCGGCCTTCTCAGCCCAGTCAGTGGCAACAGCACTCTGAGACATGCAGGGGAGTGCTAGTACCATACACACGACACGAACTGGACACGGCCGGCGACATGGGGGCTGGCGGTGCCTTGTTGGCTTCTCCAGTCTCGGGCTCTGTCACAGAGCAGGGAGGGGCTGGTCCATTCACAGGGTCCGCACGGCCACGGGATACAGGAGGGACAAGTGCTCAGCTCCTTTGATGGGCAGCTTTCTGGTGGTGTAGTAGTGGATGACTTCCGGGACGCTGTCGAATGGGGGGCTGTTCTGACCCAGAACATATTTCTCTTTGGTTTTGGCCAGTTTCATGTGCATAAAGCCTTGGTTGCTCCTGTGAACAAAACAAAGAGGTGAGCAGAATCCGACCGTTGCTGGGGCTGAGGAAAGGGTGAGGGGAGGGAAGCATTTGTTACGGTGCCACTCAGTTTGCTCCCTGGAATCTGGCTAATTCCAAATTCCTGCTAAGGTGCCAGGATGCTTGGGCTACCAGGGGAGAGGTAAAGCAGCTGTGAGCTGCTCCTTCCCAGGACAGAACTAGTCCAGGGCTTGCCAAGATGCGCTGTACCCACCGCCACAGGAATTCTCTCACCGGAGAGATTCCGGGGACCGAGGAGCTTGCTGTTACGGATGCAGATCCCTATCAACCTTGCCTGTTTGGCACAAGGTATGTCCATGTCCCTGGTGCTGTTAAGCAGGCAGTTGCAGATGAGGAAATTGGGTGGCAGGAAGGGCAGAAGGTGTTTTCCCGTCCAACAGTGGGAACCATCACTTGGAAGGGGCCACTCAGCCTGGCACTTATTCCCCAGCCTCCCTTGGCTCCAGCTGGCCATGTGACTAGTGACAGCCAGTGAACGAGGGCAGAATGCCGCTGACCCGGGCAGACACTGATCTCTGCTCCTCCACGGCCTGGACTCTTCCTCTGCCAGGCTGTCTTCCAGGCTTCCTCAGGCACAGTGCCTTCCTTCCAGTGGCTGCTCTGAGTCACCTCTCCCCACAGGCATTTCCTTTCCTAGAGTGCAGTTACTCAGCCACTCTTCCAGTTCCCCTGAGAGCACCATACAAGAATAGGACCAGGTGTCTGTGACAACTCTGGGCATGGATCTGCTGGGAGGGGATACCTTTGGGGGTTTGGGGGGCTGTCTGGAAGGCAGAGCACTAGTGGATTCTTCAGAGGAAGAAGCACGAGCACCCTGCATACCCTAAGGCCCCTGCAGCCCATCTGGCATCAGCATGTGGAGCAGGCACAGCTCAGGGTGGCCAAGGCCACAGTCCAACCACTGGGTCCAGCAGCGGACCCACAGTGGTCCCAGCAGACCTGTCCCATGCCATGCTCCATGCCGGACCCACACTGGCTCAGGCCACCCCAGCACCCTGCCTTCGTGCTCACGAAGCCTGGCCTTCTATGACTCCGTGCCTGCGATGGCTCTGTGGCCACATCTGCAGACAGCTGCAAGTTTCAAACCAAAGCCCACTTTGTCAAGTGTCTGCCACTTGGTTAGAGGGCTGGAGCGTCTGATCAACCTGCTTCCATTTCCAGGACCCGTCCTGGGCATGGTAAGTTATGAAGAGCTCTAGACCTGGCTCCTGAGAGCCCACAGCCAGGCCAGCAAGGCCGACAGCCTTCGCAGACAGAGGGGTGTGACCCTACTGAGCTCCAGGTCCTCTCCTGCACTCCTGGGGCCATGCAGGGCTCACACACATCACCTTCAGTGGGGTCTGGCCCCCGAGCACCGCTCCATCACGCCATTTTCAAATGAACAGAATAAATGCTTAATGAAGTGCACGCTCTGAGCAACACATCTGCTCATAATAATGTATTTAGAGATGTCACCCTTGGCTTAAAGGAAATCGTTCAGAGAGCAATTACATTTCAAGAGAGAATAATTCCTGGGAAGAACTAAAATTTAAATCAAGATTTTTAAGCCTGGCAATGTTCTAATTACAGAGCCCGTGGCAAGTTCTGCTCCCCAGCGAAGGTCACTTCACTGGAGAATATCACTTGTTCACTGGAGAATATCACCTGCAGTGACTCACTCGTTTCAGCCTCAAAGCCGACAGCACACAGGCCCAGTTGGCCCAGGTGGTGCCAGTGGGGGCTATGGGGGCAGCTGGAAAGTAACTGAGCGTTCACGGAGTGCTGCACTGACGAGGACATACTGAATATGTGTGGCTCAGAGGTGCTGCAGGCCAGAGAGCTCCATGTTCTCAGAGACCCCTCGGGATGGCCTGGAGGAGGGACCTGGTGGGGCAGGGAGGAGGCGTGGCAGTGGCCGCGGTGGGTGCTGAGTAGGGGTGACTTCTGGGTGTCAAACCTAGGGGGCTTTGTGATCTGCTCAGATCTACCACCGGGCAAGTGAAGCAACGGCTCCGAGGATGGAGAGACCAGCAGCAGGCGAGAGCCCCGATGTCACAAGTGGAATGCCAGCCTAGGCTACACAGTGAATTCAAAGTCAGCAGGAATTACTGAGTGAGATTCTGTCTCAACAACAAAAAACCCCAAAACAACAACAATAAAAACCCTCGAAAGTTAAGGAAGTGATTCACATGGTTGAGAGGATAGTTTCTGACGGGCGTGACAGCACATGCCCGTGATCACAGTTATTTGAGACACCGAGGCAGGAGGATCTCAAGTTTGAGCCCAGCCTAGAGAATTTAGTGAGACCCCATCTCCAAATAAAGTAACAAAGAAGTGTTGTGGATGTAGCTCAGGGTCAGAACGCTGTCTAGCATGCAGAAAGCCCTGAGTTCAATCCTCAGTACTGAAAAACGAAGACGATAAAACCAGGACATGTTCACACTGGGCTCTTACATCAACTGGTGACACTGACGGTGGCGACGAGCCTGACTGGACCACAGGTGGAAGCTGATGCTCCTGTTTGTAGGGCAGACACTTGTAGTTAGACCCACCCAGTCACCTCACCTGCACCTGCACTGCTGAGCATGAAGCAAACCAGCAGTCAGGCCGAGCCCTCACCTAGTCCGAGGGCCTCTCTCCACCTTGTCTGCACCTCTCCAGCTTTCATGCCCAGCCAGAGGGTACACAGGAGCCAAGATGGCCGCAAAGTATCTGTCCATGGTCAGGCCAGGGCAGGCAGAGGGAGGAAGACCCATGTGCTGATTCTCTTGGGTGCAACCACTGCCCTACTGTACCCCTTGTGTCCTCCGACGGCACCTGTACGCCTAGTTCCCGGGACTCCTGTGTAAAAACCTGATCTGCTGTCCAGTCCCTCAGGGGCTCCTGCAGGAAGGGGTGGGGCACTGAGCTTCCCCCTAGGGCAGGTATGTCTGGCACGGTCCTGCTCTCACTGGGGCATCTGCCCAGACCACTACAGAAAGGTCAGTGGCTCCTGGGGTCTTCCTGTTAACTAGGCCCTGCATCCCTGAGTACGGAGGCGCAGACCGGAAGCTGACTGGCCCACGGTCACAGAGCAGGCAGAAACTGTGGTGCAAGACCCATTGCCTAGGGGCCTTTTCTGGAGCCAGTGCTTCCCACCCACCTCAGAGCTCAGCATCAGCCAGACCCAGCAGGTCCTACCTAACTCTCAAGGTCCTGGCGAGGCGAGGCGAGGCAGGACGGCAGTCAGAAGCATCACAGCCTGAGCAGGGTCCCCTTTGCACTGACCACAACCCCATGTCCATGATATCTATCTCACAGAGCTAAAGAACATGTCACACACACACACACACACACACACACACACTGTCCCAGAGTTCAAGAAAGGCATGTCTAGGCCCTCCCCAAAGGTTTCAGGTGCTGAGAGGAACTGCAAACGGCAGGTGATCCCTTGTCCATGCGCATGCAAGAAAAGTGTCACAATAATATGTCTTGATTGGTCCCAAGGTTCAAACAAATGAGAAGCCTCCTAGTAGTAGCTGAAGATTTAAGTTTGTGGCCAGTGATGGTTTTAATGCCAAAAGATGCCAAGGTAATGAAGGAAAAATTTAGATTTCTGTAAGGAACAGAGAGGTGTGGCACTAAGGCGTATGCACAGGGGTCCCCTGCTGCTATAAACAGGGTTTGGGGGCTAGAAGGAGCCTGGAGATCATCTCACCATCTGAAAGGGAAATGAGGCTAGGCAGGTATACATACTACCTGGCCCAAGGCACACAGTGAGCAGGCGCAGGTGCGGCCGGAACCCAGTCCTGGCCTCTACAGCCAGGTGAGCTGGGCTCTTACTCAGACAGGTGGGCACTGTGGCACTCCTTGCAAAGCACTGGGATCCTGGGGTGCTCTGCCAGCTCCTGCTTTGATCTTGCCACCTGCCAGGCTCCTGCACCAGCCCTGTCTCCTTTGATAGGACATCTTGCTAGAGCAAAGTCACAATTAGGGATGTCTCTGGTAGGTGACCTATCTAATGAGTCTCGTAAGGCCACGGAGGCGGAGATGCTGGGGCTGTCATGGTGCTCAGTGTCGTCATAAAAAGCACCTCCCTGTCAGTGGGATTAGCAAGTGCGCCTGGTGCGCCAGCCTAATAACAGGCCCCACCTCGCCTCCTAATCATGAGCTTTAATAAAACATCACTCAGCCCACAGCTGCCGGCCAAGCAGGGTGCGAGGCCTCACCTCTCGCTTTTAGACCTAATTGCTTGATGCATATTTCATGAAGAATCCCCGGTAATAGTTATGTTAAATCGCTTCTTTTCATGATGAAATGACTTAAAAACACTTGCATATAATATTTATGTGGGAGAAGGAAAAGAAATTGCCCTTTGGGACTATCATGTAGCCCTGGTTATAGTAATCCCCACACAAAGGGCTTCTGTTCAGCACAGCCTGAAAGGTGGTTGGGAGCTGCTTTTCATTTTTTTGACCCAGATGCCTCCACAATACTGTCCCCCTCAGTGTAAGACCATCCAGGGCTCCTCCCTACCAATACAGCATGAAGGACACCTGCACTTCACCCTCACTGGATGCCAGGCACACAGCGGAGCTGAGCCTGACTGTATGTGATATCATTTAAATGGCGTGACAACTCTGCTAAGTTGGGATGACTGTCATGGTCGACAGAGGAGAAACTGAGGCTCTGGCAGGGCATGTGCCTGGTTGCACGAGGTGCGGTGGGGCCAGCGTGTGAACTGATGCCTGCTGGACAAGCCTGCCCTCCCCACTGCAGTGTCACCGTCTCTTGCTTGGCTGCCCAACCAGGCAGACCCAGGTTTCCAGGTGGGCCGTGGACAGTTTGTGGCCAGGTGGGAAGGAGCAGCTTCCCTGTGGCTGGGAGGTCCCAAAGTTGGGAACCCTCTCTGTTTCCTGAGGTGTTTTTGGCGGGCTGAGCCTTGCTTCTCTCCTGGCCCAGGGCTGCCCCTCTCTCCTCCCTCCATCGGTTGGTTATCTGGTGAGTCTGCACAGAGCCAGGGCCCTGCCTCCTGGAAGCTGAGAATGAGCTCTAACGCGCCACTCTGTTCCAGCCAAGGTAGGAGCTGAGACCAAGGCCAGACCCAGGGGGCCCTTCTAGCCAGCACTGGTACCTAGTCAAGCCCTCATCAACTGGCAGAGTGAGCTCAGTGAATAGCAGAGCCACGGAACAATCATGAGAGGTGGGCACAAAGGCCCGTGTCTCCCAAGTCACAAGCAATTTTCCCTAAGAAGGCCATGCAGAACAATGGGCCTGACGCCCTTTTCCTGGGGATTCAAAAGGAAGCCCCCTGACTGGGTCCTCCTGAAGCGTGAAGGGTGAGCCTTGCCCCAGTCTTCCACTCTAGGGCACCAGGTAGCCACTTTCTTCCTTCTTTTGGGTCATTTTAAACATCTGAATCTTACACTGTACAGAGATCCTTGGGGCCAGAGCATAGAGAGAAAGAGCTCATACGCTTAAAAATGCATTCAGCAGTTGATATGGCTTGTGTCTTGATGACCCCCAATGCCTCACATGGTCAGAGATGGAGCTTTCTGGTGGTGCCTGGACAGAGTGTGTGATGCTAAGACTGAGGGCGTTACTGCGACCCACCAGTGGGTGGCCTTGATAAGAATGTGAGACATCGCTGGGGATTTAGCTCAGCAGTTCTGGTCTGTCTGGCAATTCCAAGGTCCCAAGTTTGATCCCTGGTAACCACACACCACAATGTTGGGCGTGGTGGCTCATGTTTATAATCCCAGCACTCAGGAGGCAAAGGAAGGAACACTGCTGTGAGTTTGAGGCTTGCCTGGGCTATGTAGTGAGGTCAGGGCCAGCTTGAACTACAAAGTGAGACCCTGCCTAACAAAAAAAAAAAAAAAAAAAAAAAAAGGGTGGGGGGCCGAGAGGGCTGTGGCGGTTCACTGCCTGTAACTTGTCAGTAGCTGGTGCGGTGCTTTCTGCTGGCCCCGCTCTGCCACGAACCATTTTGTGTGATGCTGTGGTGCCTTAGAGCTCATTGACTGTGGACTGAAACCTCTCCGAACTGTAAGCCAAGTCAACTCTGGAGGCAGCTATGCTGTCTCAGCAATGAGAACGGTGACTAAGACAGCAATTTACTGTACAACAGTTTCTCAGGGAAGAAGGTGCTGAGGCCCCCAGTATCCATGCTCAGGAGCCTGGGTGCCCTCTGTGCTCAGCGTGGAGGACGTGGTGCCACCAACCTACAGGGTGTCCTCACCTCCACAGGTGTGCCCTTGCTCCAGCTGGGGGATGCACAGGGCCGGCTACACTGTCCTCACATCCATGGAGACAGGCTCAGCTTGGCGCTGTGATCCCACACAAGAGAACAGCTCGGAAGGTGAAGACGGCAGCTCCCCCCTCGGCCACCGGGGGGCCTTCAAAACTGCTGGTTTCTGCCATAAACCTGGCCCTTGGTTGGTCACCCTCTCTGAAAGCAGCAGCCTCCTGACTCCTGCCTTTCCTTCTTCTTCTCTAACCTCCAGGAGGGTGGGATAATTTGCTAGTCTTCCGTCTCAGGAGAAAGTCTCCTCCTTAAACCCGAGAGCAAGGTGCCCAGTGATTCCAGAAATGCCTGTCAACCATATTCACTGCATAACTGCACTACTGGGGCTTTAAGTATGTTCACAATAACCCCCAGGCTCATTGGCTGCCTGTTTACATGTGGGAAAATACTCAGCTCAAATGACTTTCTGCAGGCACTAAAGGCAGAGGTGAGATTGACCTAAAAGCACTGGATATGAGGCAGAGCCTGACTCAGCTGGTGAATCTCACACCGCGCTCCACTTCCCTCAGCCCCTCAGACAGAGGGGTGGACATCTGGGCTCCCTTGGAAAAGATAAGCAAGCATTTTAGTAGTCTGTCTCCATGGCTCAGTGGTTCCTGGAACCTGGCAGAGGCACCTGCACAGAGCTAGTCTCCTGCCATCACCTTACACGTTCCCTTGGTCCATGGCTGGGTCAGCCTTGGCTTCAAAAGAAGCTGGGAGGCCTGTGGATTAAATGCTCACTCACACAGCAGGGAGGGAAGACCAAAGGTCAGGGGAGAAGCAATCTGGCCTGGAGCAGCATGAGGACATCAGGGCTCCCAGTGCACAAAGCGAGTAGTCAAAGGAGGTGCGGAGCAGCTCACGAAGCCATGTGTTCAATACCTGCAGCCCGTCCACAACCTCCGAACTGCTTCACATTGCCATGCTGAAGATATACAGGCCAAGCTGTTGTGAATAATGCCTAAACGTCAGGTGTTGCTTGGGAGGCTGAGACAGGAAGATTGTTGTGAGTTTGAGGCTAGCCTGGGTTACATAATGAGTTCAAGGCCAGCATGAACTACATAGTCACTCTGTCTTAAAATACTTACTTTCAAAAAACGCACCAACAGAGATCAGCTTTCTCGGATGGCAGCCAGGGTGAAAGCCTTACTACACCACAGCAAAGGCTATCTCCAGAGCTAGGCGTAGCGGTGCATGCCTGTGATCCCAGCACTCAGGAGGCTGAGGCCAAGGATCACCTTGAGTTCAAGACCAGCCTGGGCTACACAATGGGTGCCAAGGTAGCCTGAACTACATACATAGTGAGACCGGAGAGGTCAGGCAGAGCACTTCACAGACCCCCTGGTCTGTGTTTCTATGGTCCTCAGGTGTGGTCCGGTGCACAAGAAAATTGCAAATGGGGCTTGCAGTAGTAGCTGTATTGAGCCCAAAAGCTGAACTGTAGGCAGGTGGCTGGTTCAATCTTGGGTCCCACTGCTGTCATTGGCTGGGCAAGTCCCTGCCCTGTGGGCCTCGGCATCCCAGGGGCAGGAGCATTCCCTCCAGTTCCAAAGTCCTCAAGCCAGTGGGGTCACTCGGGTTGGGTGGGTGTCATCCCAGCATCGGTGACAATGGCTATCCAGGCAGGGAACTGCAATATAACAAAAATAGACTTCCCAGGGCCTGTGCCAACGGGACGTGCAGAATCCATTCAGGCCGAAGCAAGCCCCTTCTGCTGAGTGCAAGCTCCCCAACCCACACTCTCCTTAGGTCACCGCTTCTTAGCTGGTGCCATTGTACAGCCCACCCCGGAGAAATGAAGGACGCCGGCCAGGGATGCCACTAAAGCTCACAATACACATTTCAGCAGTGCCATACCACTTCCCAGTCACCAGGGCCTTCATCTGTGAAAGAGGGACCAAACCACACGCCCAGCCCATCCCCACTTCAGCCACTGTGACAGTCAGTAATCCCTTCCTGCTGAGGGTGAATGCGTGGAATAGCTGAGGCACTCCCTACTCCTTAGTTTTGAAGTTAGGGCATACTGCTAGGCTCCAAAGGGCTCTGAAACGTTCCCAGGGACAAGCCTCAGCCCCTCTACCCCAGCTGGTGAGGTACAGTGGGGCAAGTTTGCCATATCTGAAGAAGTCCTAGAGCTAGGCAATGCAGATGTTGGGCAAAAGGCATCCTCAGGGGTAAGTGCTACTTGCTTGAAGGGCAACATGGCTTTTTAAAAGGCAAAGGGAGCTAGAAACTTAGGGACACTCAGGCTGCACTGCAGAGTAAGTAAGCTGGGAGCCCCCAGAGCAGGTCCAGGCCCTCCCTGCCTCTTCCAAGCTGTGCCTGGCTGTGCTGTCCCTTTCCCTGATAAATGGGCTTCTCGGCCTTCCCGGAGGCCTGCCCTGAGGCCTGGACAGTGGGTAAGTGAACCTGGCCAGGTGTTGCAGAGCTACTGAACACGCAGCTCATCACAGAGACCTGGCTGGCTGGACAGCTTCGCAGTTCCCAGGTAAGCATGGCAGGGAACCAGACTGGCAGTACTCCACAGCACAGGGTCCTGCCTGCCTCCTTTGGCAGAAGATGCTAGGGAAGTTACTGCCTGTCTGGTTCTGTTGGCTGGCTCCAGGATGTCCGGGGTGAGCAGCATCGTGTGTCCCTGTAGGTCTGATCTATTGTGCACGGCCACTTGGCAGCCCCTACTGCAGACACAAAGCAAACTGGATGACGTTGGCAGTGTGTTTACTGTTCTGCGATCCATTTCTCCCAAAGCTGAGTGGATTTCATGACCCTCTCTCAAGCACCTCGGTGTGCCCACAATCACAGACCCGGAGAACAGGAGCGAGGAGGGGGCTGCTCTGCTAAACACGGCCATGGATGGTCTGCACGTGAGTGCTGCTGTGTGGGTCTCCGTGTCCCACACTTCTCTGGACACAAGATACCACTCAGAGGCTGTAGGGCCACTTGGTTCTCTCCCTTCATTTTAAGATAACACAGAAGGCAGGAAAGAAAGCAGCAGCACTGCCCCAGTTCTCATCCCCAGGTCAGAGCCTCCCCCGAGGGGCTGACTTGCCCGGTGAGTGAGCACTGGCCGCTCTTAGGCACAGTGCTAGCCCTGCTCCTGCCTTGGCACACACCAGGCCAGCAGCGCCAGGGAGACACTTTCCACCAAACCTCAGATCTAACAGTTTTACTTAGGCAAAATGAGAAGGAAACTGTAAAGGGGCCCTTTGAGAACTTCAAGTTGAAACAGATCGACCCCGCTCAGCAGCTGCCATATCTAACCCGGGGGAGGCTTCCTGCCCCCTGGAGTTTTAGAGGCAGACAGGTAACCAGGACACACTTTGGCCAAAGCTTGTTTGCAAATCATATGACAGACAGCAGTTACCCAGAGTCTTCGGGATTTAGGCCTCATTTTCTTCCTATGTGAAAAGGGGGACAGTTAGTTTTTATAAAGCAAGAGAAAAGAGCTGAGCTGAGCACTGAGGCGGTGGCTCCAGCCCTGGCTCTCATGCCCTTACGCCTCAGTTTCCTTACTTCTATAGTAAAGACGGGACAGGACCAATGAGGCTCTACTTACCCCAGTCTGTTAGGCCTGATGCACAGATGTGCCTATCCTGTGATGAGGAATGAGCGACTAACCAGATTCTGAAAAGAGGCCCTCCTGCAGCCCAGGCATCGGAGCCCCACGGCACCCCACAGCTGGAGAGGAGCAGACTGCGGGGTTTCCCCCACCCTGTACCAGGAACTGAATGCAGGAATTGTGCTGATCTGGCTCGAGTGTGGGTTTCTTGAAGAGGGAGTTTCTTCAGCTGTGCCATGGAAGGGCTAGAAAGACTCAGATCTGTCAGAGACACAGCTCCCTGCACCCTGTGGAGCCAGAGTCTGTCTAATGTGTTCTTCAAAAGGCTCTGGCCTCATTCACGTCTGGGACCCACCACTCTAGTTCCATCTGAGGAGGGAAATTCCTCCGCAGTATTCACCGCATTTGGTGTTGCTTACCCTCAGCGCTAGGGAAACTCCCACCAAAGTACTCCTTTCAACCTGGGCAGTGTGGCTGCGGCAGGTGCAGGACGAGCTGAACTCTAACATGCCGGCTTGCTGGCGGGAGCCTAGCTCTGAACTGCTCCTGCTCCTGCAGGGCACTGTGGCTTCTCTCACTCCAGAAAGGTGCTTTAGGCAGAAAGGTAGAATAGCAGGCACCATGAGCTGTTCCTCTCCAGATGTCCTCCCAGGGGACAATCTCCTGTCCCTCCTCTCCTGGTCACCCTTGCTGCTCACAGGCCAGGTGTCCTGTAACTGGACAGCCCCCTGAAGCCTGTCTAGCCTGCTCTCAGTCCTGCTGCCCAAGTAATTCCACTATCAACGTGGGGTGCCTGAGTCCACCCGTCTCCTCCCTCTTCTTAATCCTAAAGGACAGGTCCTATGGACACATAGATGTCATCGGGTATAGACAACTGTCACGTTTGACCAAACCCAAAAGGGGCCAACGGGCCTGAGTCCAAGAGCATTAATAAGCATAAGACCATTGATTTTGGCCACCCTCATAAGATGTAGAAATGTAGTTCTAAAAGGTCAATGTCACCCCTCAGTAATCGGGCCTCCGCAGGGCAAATCCTCTCATGTTGGACATTCATTTTGGCAGCTTTCTGACAACCTCTTTCCACAGGGTGGAGAATTTTCTCAAAATTAAATCTCTACCTCTTTGCTCTCTAATGAAATTGATTTCTGCCTTGATACACAACAAAGCTTTCATTTTATTATTTGGCTAGGGTTTGACCACATTAATTACAGGTTTTTTCAGCACAGCTGCAAGTAATTGAGTTCCAAAGTTACTTACTATTGGAACTGATTGCTTTTTAAAAGCGTGACTCCCACAAAAGTAAGACAGTAAACTATAGCTTCTCTCTAGATATTTTTGATTAAGACTGGAACAATGCTGAACATTAAAACTATCTTCCTAGCCTGAGAATCTGAATTCCACAGGGTCACCATGCTGGCGTGTGGAGACTGAGTCACAGGGGGCTTGGTCGCATGGTCTCAGCTGGTGGGCCTTGGCGTTTTACCATCAGAACTCATTCACCTATCTGCAGCCCACACTGCTGTGCTAACAAGACACTCTGCTCAAGCTGCATCTTACACCAGGAACCGAACAACAAAAAGCTGGCCCAGCCCCCCCAAACACCTTTCTCCACCAGGCTGTGTCCAGCACACAGACTGTCTTTGGAAGGCTCTCCCCTCCCTGTACTGTAGAAGGAATGTAGGACTCAGATAGCAGGGACTGGCCTGGCTGCAGGCAAGGCACTGGCCTTTCAGAGCCCCTGTCCTCTGGGGAGTTGGAGACTCACCAGGTCTTCCAACTTTACAAGGCCCTCCCTGACTGCCATTTTCTTAGCTTCATGACGATCCTAGGAGGTAAAGAGTATTACTCCTATTATACAGACATAGAAACTGAGGTCACAAAGCTAGTGAGGCACCAAAGCAGGATTTAAACCAGGGACTCTGGTTCCTGGTAGTCCACCCTCTTGGCCACAACGCTGTGGGATCTGTCTCTGCTGATCACCCCCAAGAAGACTATCCCAAATAACAGGCACAGAGAAGTCATCATAAAGGAGCGCTCAAGAGAAAGCTGACAGCAAAAGCTGGCATCCATCCTAACTACAGTCAATGGGTCTCCTACTCTGACGCAAGGAACAGAAACAAATTGATTATAAACGAGACTCATCATGGAGAATCTAGAGCACATAAATGAGCAAAAAAACAAAGCTCACCATGACATTTCACTATTCACAAACATCTGTCAGAGTCCAATGCAGTGCCTTCCTGTGCCCCACCCCCGCCCTACCATGAATATTAATGTGGTAACCAGGGACAGGCGGGCATGAAATTCTGTAGCCTGGTCTTCTTACTATCATGGCCTAGTTTAGATACTGCAATAACGTATCTGCATATAACCTTTGGAGATACTCTGAACACGTGCCTTGTGCCTGGCCTTCCGGTAGAGGAGAGACACACTCCCAAGAAGCCCTCCACCACAAAAGGTGCCTCACAGAGGCCAAATCACTTCAGAACAGAAGCCCTGGAGGACAGCAGTGTCAGCTGTTAGAGAGCAAATTTAGAAAGTAGACTGTGAGTTTATGAAGTCCCACTGCAATTTGGGAACTAAAACAATGCATTTTATAACACCTACCCCACCAAGGTGGGACCCTGTGGAGACTTTCCTTCTCCCTTCTCATCTCAAACTTCTACGTCTACATACCTTGTTGCTGCTTCCCCAACAGTCTCTGGTTCTCTCCTTTCAATCTTCTTCATCCTGAGCCCTATTCAAATGCTCTGCCTCCATGAAGCTTTCCAAGATATTGCTGCCAAAACCGGCTTTCTTTCCCTTCTCCATCGCAGTGTCACCCCCCTCCTCTATCCCCTTGTCTGGACAGTGGGTTTAAAGGCTGACGTGTCTGTGTCTCTCAGCACAGCTGAAGGTCCACGCACAGGCGAGCCCCACAGTGAGAGTGGTGCCGCAGGCCTGTTGGTAATATAAGCCATACCCTGAAAGCGCGTGCTGAGAATATGGCAGGCTGGTCCCCAGGCTTAGGTCCTTCAGCAGTGTGTAGATTTTCAAATGGAAAATAGTGGGGAGAAAAAAAGGCTCTTTAAAAAGCATTTCTAATAAGCTAGCTTTGCCAAACCCAATTGTTTCTGATATTCCTCTGGGGTGAAGTAATCTTAAAAAGAAAAAGCATTATTAGAAGTGGCAAAATGTGCTCACAGCCAACAGGACGGAGGCTCTTGCTGGGTAAGCTATCCAGGAATAAGCAGGCTGGAGGCCTGGGCAAGACCCAGAATGGGGCAGCCTCTGCTCCGGTGGGGGCCAGGGTGTCCTGCATGTAATGTGCCCCCAATGCACTGGCACAGCAAAAGGCTGCTTTAATAAATTTAGCATTTGAACTATGGGAGCAAAGATGAGGGCTATAAAAATCTGATGTCTGATTCTATAAATCTACCTACAGGACATTTATGGAGAAAGCGGGAAAAGAAAATACAGTACTGTCAGGGACAGGAGTTGGGACATGTGGATCATCAGGGGCCCAGGAAGGTCCTTTTCCTCCTTATTTACCATCTGAAAGCCAAGGTCTAGACCCAAATGACTCAAGCAGTTTGGGCTCTACACATTAGGCAGTTTGGGGAACAGTCAAATCCTGAACTTGACACAGAGGTTTTACTGTATGAAGCTGGCAGCTTCAACCAATTGCTAGTAGGCGCAGGCAACCCTATCTTCTCTGGAGCCTCTCCGTGTTTACTCAGCTCAAAGTAAAACAAACCCCTCATCATACTTCCCTGGGGTCCGAACAAATTCTCTGCAAATAAGCCCACTGCATTTGTGCAGCTTCTAGGTATTTACAAGAACCTTAAACCCTCGGTGTTCCTACGCCTCAGGGCTGCAAGGTGCAGCAGTAAGGGGGACGGCAGGCGCCAGGATTCATGCTCTAGCCTTTTGGCTGCCTGCTCACAGCCTGCTCCACATGGCTCCTCTTCACTGATGGCAGACATGAGGGCTGTAGCTATCTTCATGGCCTGCCCCACAGGCCTTCCCCCAGGTCCCCAACATCTGTTCCCAGACGGATTTTGCAAAAATTTGTGAAGCTGTATTAACAAGACATTAGAAATATGGTTGAAAAGAGATGATTTTCCTCAACTGGAGAGACCACCCAGTGCCTGCAAAGAGCTGTCCCAGGGCACAAGAGGTCTCCTGGCGACAGCCAGGCAGTTGGAATGCCTCCCCTGGTGGCTGAGCCACACGGGCAGGTTGACATGGGCTGATATGAGATAATTAAGAACTGGCTAGAAATGTAATCAGGGTGGCTCAAGCTCTAGAGAGGACTGAGAGCTCTCGGGGGAACAAAGGGCAAGATGACATGCCTAGCTAGGAGGGAGACGCAGGTGGAGGGGATCCCCTGCCAATGATCGGCACCACCAGGCTGGCAGGAGCTCTGCGCAGGGACGGCCGAGTGAGGCCGAGTGAACGTAATGTTCTGCCCTGGGTCTTCAGTGAGGGCGGGGGAGGGGAGCACGCTGGGCGTGTACTCTGGCAGCTGTTTTCAAATACCTGGTTACAGTCGCAGGTAGCAATGCCATCACTGACCTCACCAGCTACTCAGAAACCCTGGCACGGTACTCTGCCCCTCACTCTTCCTCCACTTCACGGGGACAACCATTTGTCCTTCAGCAAGCTGGCACAGCTGCCTCCCAGTCCAACACACATCCACCGCTGGCCAAGCCTTCTTTTTTCAAAGGCAAAGGATCACATGTTTATTTATCTTCAGAATAGAAAGATCTAATTATTCAGTTTTTATTATAAACAAAACTCTGAAGGTATCATCAGAGTTGGCCTTTTAAAAAATTTTTCTCTTTAAATCAGTAGTCTAATAAAAATTAGAAAAAACAAAATTTTGTTCAGTGTTTCTGACAAAGCAGAAAGGGTAAAAACATACATAAGGCTTCAATTTGGCAAAATATAATACAATCAGGCAAGGCTTCTTAAAACCTGCGTCAGCCTCGCTGCTACCGGCCGCCCCTAGCTTCCACCCACCACCTCAGTGGAGGCTGAGAGCCTCTAAGTTCAGTTGCACCAAATGGCTGGATGGGGTCAGGAAAAGAAAAGCAGCCCAGGCCTCAGGCAGACTCTGCCCTTCCCTGGCTCTGTGGCCTTGGACACATCCCCAGGTCACTTTGAGCTGTGGCCTCCTCTTCTATGGAGGAGCATGAGGTGTGCCTTCTCCACCAGCCACTTGTGGACTACACCAAAGAAGCAGCTAGGTCTGCCTTGCTGGGTCATGCACCCTGGCACCTGGTTCGGAGCCAGACAGAATAACTCCTCTCCTCTGCTTTGAGGTTCCCACAGGCCAGGTCAGGGACTGTAGATCTCTGGGCCCTCAACATGTCATTCCTCTGGCACCAGATCTCATTCTACAATGTGCAGAGAGAGGCGCGGTCCCTGGCTGGGCTTTTCAGGCCTTGCTCAAGAGGAAGGGGTGGCTGCTGCTCAGAGAGAACCCACAGGGCCAAAACTTGTCAGGCTACACTAAAATCCTAACCCTTTGCCCATTAGTCGTGACACAGTGTAACCGGAAGCTTGTTAATATGAAGGAAATGATCCTTGCTCTGTTCGTCATACATTTCTCCAACAAGAACTGGCGTTTTCTAAGATCAGTTCCCTGTGAGGCACCCTGCACATACCACCTCAGCGACCCACAGCAGCTGGTGGGACAGGACTCACCCTCCTGCTCTGAAGTTCAAACTGAGAACACACAAACTGCGGTCCGCCTGACCTCTTAGGAAAGAGGCCAGGACCCAGTGGGTGAGGTAGAACTTGAACCTGAGTGTCCTGGGAGCGAGGCCAGGGCCCTTCTCACACTGTCCAATCCAATGTCCTGAATCCTCACAACACAGACTCAGGGTCCAGAGGAGGGAAGCTCTGAATGGTGAGGGTGACAGCTTGGGAAGCGCTTTGCCACGGGTTCCTCGGTCATTCAGAATGAAGGTTGAGACTGTCGCCACAGAGAGGAGTGCCCTTGCATCCCGCACGGCACCTGCACATTCCAGAACGCGCTGTTCTCACTTAGCCCCCCGAAAGAGCGGCTGAGGAGCGGGTTCACCTAAAGCAGCAGCTCCTGATTGGCATATTTCCTTTAAACCTTCCTAAAGGACAAAGCATCATGCACACTCAGCGAGCACAAGCTCACTTTCCTCCGTGAGCCTCAAAGGGACATGAAGTCCTCCGAGGACAGACAGCAAATCTCCCCAAGGAGACTCAAACGGAAGCAGGAAATGAGATGAGCCAGAAAGTCAGCAAATTTCTCTTTCTCTGGGCTCTGCTTCCCCATTTGTACCGCTTACTGCCCCAGACCATCCACAAGGTGTGGTTGTCCCCCAAGTCCCACATTTCCACATAACATACTCGGAGCTGCTGTGCTGACCTCTGGCAAACATACTTCCCCATGAGACAGGACCACAAGGACATTCTGGAGAACTTCCTGCAAAGCCACATACTTTCCACCCCACCACCATGAAGGAGAGTGAGGAGGCCAGAGGGAGATTCTGAGTTGAATCCAGAAAATCCCTAAGACTCTGGGCCACATTCTAAAGTCTACAGACAGCTGAGCTACCACTGACTCGAACACTTGGTACCCACTGGGCACATCTTAAGCTTTCACTTACTCTGTCCCTCCGATACAGCAAAGCATTCCAAGCACTCAGAAACTGAGGCTCAGACATGCTAAACCATTTTGCCCAACACACCCTCCTAGCAGGTGGCGAGGACACTGTCAGAGCCCAGGCAGGCTGCTCCGGAGCCAGCCTCTCTGCAGCGGGGCAGCCACCTCCACTCCGGGGAAGGAGGAAAGTAGGTGCTGGTGATGGGGACACTGCACTGCAAAGAGGAGGCTTTTTCTCCTCTGGCTGCTGTCTACCTGCAAATGCCTCAGTCCCCTTTGTCCTTCCCCCACTGCACTCTGGGACAGAACTGCTGGGCTGTGTGCCTGGACTATAGCCAGCTACCCCACAGTCCACCTGATGCCCACCTTCACCTTGCATTCCTTTTCTGGCAGCTCCCCCTACCCCCAGTAGTTTAGGCACACATGAGGTCAAAGGAACACAGGGTGCTTAGCCAGAAACCTAAGGCTCTATACTCAGAGGTGGGCGGTGAGGGTCCCAAAGAAAATGCTGCGTGTGCCCTAAGCTATAGCCGCCTCCAGTGAGAAAGTGGGGCTCACTGTGTCCTTAAGAGGCCTGGTGGAGACTCTAGTAATCAAGGACTGAAATCTGAGCTTTCAGAGGCTACGTGGAGACTCAGCAACTACTGGGGACCCCCAGTAGCCTCAGAGAGACTGCCCTGGTGGCTCATGCTGAGAGGGGCAGTCATGGTGGGGCGAAGTGCTTAGGGCTTCGGTTGCTGACCCTCTGGGAGACGATCAGGTCGCGCAGGGAAGCAGTCTGTGATGGAAGCATGACACACAGCCGCAGCGCCCATCCATCCCCACGCTACAAACCTTTATTATTTCTAGCTCCTGGCTGTCAACAGCAACAAACTAAGATTAATCACTCGGCTGCCTGCCTGGACCCAGACATGCCTACTGTTTGAAAACTCTCTCCTTCACTATATAAATCAATGAGGGGAGAGAAGAAAGAAAAACATTCCTAACTAAAATGCGTCCCCTTAGCTCTTCCTGGCCCTGCCACGCTCACCCTCCACTGCAGCCTCAAGAGGCGTCCAACAATCAGCACTCACCCTGCTCCTCCCAGCACATGTGAGGGAACTCAGAAGGGCTGGAAGCCTGTTTCTGACAAATCAAAATTTGACAAACTATGACCTAGGGATGAGATGGGGGCCTCGACATCCTTGGACTAGGGAAAGGGGCTCTGTGGCCTACTCATGAAGGGCTTAAACTGGAAAAATGGGTACTGACAGAACTGAGGGCCCTGCACATGCTGGGCAAGTATACAGCTCTTCACTGATCCGCACCCCCAGGCCTTCGCTCTTGACCTTCCACTTTTGAGGAAGACACCGCTCTAGAGATCTAGCTTAGACAGCCGGCCCGGCCTCACCGTGGGGTCTGCTCGCAGTGCTGGGCAATGTTTTGGTTTTTCCTTCCTTCTCTGATCCTCCCTCCTTCTTGTTATCCTGGGATCTACATCCAGGTGTAGTCTGCCATTAAGCTATATCCCCAGCCCCTTTTATATTTTATTCTGAGATAAAGTCTCACTAGGTTGTCCTCATGGTTCTCTCGCTTCAGCCTACCAAGTAGCTGGGATTAGAGGCATGTATCTACACACCTGGCTTTCAAGGCTCCAGAAGAGCTGGAAGGAACAGAGCTCACCACATACTGTGCGCCAGAACCGCAGAGCAGTTCACCTGCACAGGCTTACATACACATCTGGTTCTCTGAGGAGGACACTGCCTGGCACTACACAGCTGGTCAGAGATGGGAGCCAGGGTCTGAACTCGGTTATCTTTGATGTCAGAGCCTGTGGTTTCTGTCTGGGAAAAGGCTCCCCAGAACCTCCTGGGATGACTGCTCACACACTGGCCTCGTTACATCCTCTCACAACAGGCCCCTTGCAAACACTGTGCTCTGCCAGCTCAGGGAGCACGTGTGGGCATGGGAAGACACAGAGAGGCAGAAGTTGTGTTCCTTTTCCAACAATACTCATGATGCCCCAATTTCATAAACAGTCTACACTGCAGCTTGGAGAACATCACGATATCCAACTCAAAACCTTCAACAACTCACCAGTGGCCCCGAGGAAAAATCCCAGTCCTTCTGCCTGGTGACCAGGGCCAGACCTTTCCTGGAGGATATCAATGTGACACTGGTTCTTGGTCTCACTATTTATTTCAGGCTGACCTTGAACTCGCAGCCGTCCTGCAGACGTCTCCTAAGTGCTGGAATTATAGGCGTGCACCACCATGCCCACCCAGCTCAATGCTGGTTCTATACAAGCATGGCAGTCGCTGAGTTCCATTCACACGGGGCTCTCTGTTCTTTCTTTCCTGGATGGCCCTGAGTATTTTCTGCCTTGAGTAGCTCTGAACATTTTCTACACCATTACAGGTATTGGTGTCTCCTGAGCCTCAGGCTATGTGATCCTGTAGGACCTTAGTAAACGGTTATCACTGAATGGGAAGAGCTTAAAGGGAGAAGGAAGGGATCTGAATGCTCAGGTTGGCACGTGGAGTGTGACAGTAACAGGCCAGGCCCATAAGGCTCTGAGACCACAATTACAAGGATGTTGGCAATTTGTCTAAGGATGTGAAAGCCAGTGGGGCCTTTGGTGAGGTATCTATCTATGGACTCAATCTCCCCCTGCAGAGGGTACTCTCTGTGCCTCAACAGAGCTAGGACAGGGTCCCTGGTCCAAGAAGCAGTGGTGAGAAGAATCATGGTGCACATGTGTAATCACTGTTACTGGGGAGGCTGAGGCAGGAGGATTTCAAGATGAAAGATAGCACTAGCAACTCAGTGATACCTGTCTCATGTTAAAAAATAAAAAGGGCTGGAGACATATGACTCATTGGTAAAGTGCCCTGGCATTAGGAAAAGAAAAGGAAAAAAAAAAAGGAACAGCTTCCTTGGCTACTGGCTTCCTGCCTGCCACGGCCTCAGAAGTGCCAGTCTATATTCCCCATTCCTAGTATGCCATGCAGGCACCATGCCTGATAGCATGCCTGCTCTCCCCCAGCTGCAAACCCTGCAGTCTTTGAAGTGCTGTTTCCCTCTTCTTGTCCAGATTCTTTTGCAAAAATGCACACAGCCAGAACTTATAAAATGGCCTCACAGTCCAAAGTGCCTGAAGATTCCTTTTAATTAGACTTTTCATGACTCTGTAAAATGCCTTTCCTACTGCCTGCCTTTCCAGAGACAGGAAACTGTTAAGAGTTTTCTATTTTCTTGCCAACTTCTAAAGTCTCGGCCCTCTGTGAGTGCACCCAAGGGCCAGTGGTGGGTATGAGGTCAACCTGCCATCATTACCGGAGGTGGGGACGAGGAAGGGCTCTGTAGGCAGGAAGGAAGAGAGAAAGGATGACCCTGATTTGGCAGGATCTCTGCCGTGGTGCTGAGGTGGCTATCTGCCTTGGAGAGACCTCTGAGAGCAGTGGAGTGTGCAGGCACGGAGGGCTGCTGACACTCAGAGGGGAGGCTGGGGACGTAGGTTAAGTGTGAGGCAGGAGCCTGACCAGGAGAACTTGGTCGAGTGGGTCCTAGCAGTCATGTCCTGGCCCTGAGAACTGTGACATCAGGAAGAACCTAGGAGGCACAGGTATCCTGCCAAGGCCCTCCTGCTCCTCTGTGGCTTTGCCTGGGCTGTGGCTTCTCCTTCAGAAGTGCTTCTGGCTGTCTCTGCCTGGGGAGCATTATCTTCTGTCTGTCTCCCTCCTCTGTGGTACCGGGTGACACCCAGCTGAGCTCTACCACTGAGCTACACATTCCCAGCCTTTGCCATTTTTTATTGAGACAGGATTTCACTAAGTGGCTCGGGTTGGCCTCAGACTTGCAGTCCTACCTCAGCCTCCTGGGCAGTTGAGATTGCAGGTGTGCGCTGCTGTACTTGGCTTCTTTTCCTACTGCCTAAGCACAGCGTCCTCACTGCAAATGCTCCTGAGCCTCCAGGTAAGGACTATTCACCATGTGCCACCTCTGGGCTCCCAGTGCCCTGTGGACGGACCTGCGTGTAATAAGGCAAAGGCTGCCTGGCCAGGCTCTGAGCCGCAGAGCCTGGCACTCCTCCCCATGGCTCTTTCTGATGGTTATCAGTGCCTGGTACAGAAGGCTTTTTAGAAATATTTTCTGGGGAAGGATGGGATGGGAGGAGGGTCATGTCCTCTGAGGCCAGACTCTCCAAATGCTTTCTATACCCTGAACAGTCTCACAGCAGGCCTGGAGGCTCCCACGAAAATGCCAGAGATGGAGATGCAACATAGCTGGAATTCCAAGGCCCATTTGCACCCAGCCCTCATGGCGTGGCGCACGGGGATACCATTCCTCACCTTGCTCTGGCAGGCAGCTGGACCAAGTGGGAACTACCCCCCCTCAGTGCCTGGCAGACCAGTGCTCACCCAGAGCAGCTGCAGCATGCAGTATCAGGGATGATCCACTTGTGCACGAGATGAGTAATGTCTGGGTGGCACTCCCTGGTGGGCAGCTAGACTGGGCAGGCGATGCAGCAGCCACTCAGAGGAGCAAATCTGCCTCCCAGTCATGGGCTGCCCGGCCCAGCGCAGCCACCAGATGGGCTAACCTATCTCCCATTTGGGTCTTCTTCAAGGGAAGGCTGGTCAGGTGAGTTCAGCCCTCTGGCCTTGGGCGCAGTGATCTAATGACTCTAGACAAGCATGCAAAACTAAACCTCCCATCTCCAACACCCCAGGCGCAGACCAGTCTTCCAAACTCCAGTCCTGATAATCGGATCCGACAGCATGGATACAGCAACGAAGACCAGGGCCGGATGGCAATGCTCGTGTCCAGGGTCCTGGCAGTCACCAAGGTGAGCCACGGCTCCTGGTTTTCCTCTCTGGCCAAGGGGGTGTGGCTCATCCAGCCCTTCACTGGGCTTCCACTCCTTGCCTTCACTGAGGGGAAGGAACTTGGCTAAGGTCACACAAGGAGGAGTCCAAATGGCAGGACAGGACACCTGTCCAGAAGTTTGGACAGTAGGTCTCTTAAAAATGGTCTTCAATCAAACCAGAGAGTTGATGGCAAGCACACAGAAGATAGCGTGACATGGCACTGAGGCTCAATGAAAAGGCATGGAGGCCACCAGCCAGGGAGTGGAGAAGCTGCGAGAGGCTAGTGTCCACCGCCTCAACACAGCACCAGGTCCTCTGGACTACAAGCTTGCACTGTGGGGACACATCCAAGGTGTTGTCCATCCTTGGGAGGGTCCTACTATACAGACCAGGGATGAAAAGGCACTGTCTTCCTGGCCCTCGGAAGCCCATCTGTGAGGTGGCATTTGGGGCTGTTTATATGACCAGGGGCCCTGTACAGGGGCTTGACAAACAGATTCTTGGGGCACTACTGTTCTTATTTATTCTACAACTACACTCCCTAAACAGCACCCCAGACCTGACGTGTCCTGATCTCTGTACGTTGTTCTGTGTAGACAGGGCTGTGCTAGACCCACAATGCTCCAGGGTCCAGCCAGGCCTCCCTGGCTCAGGGATCAGTAGCTTCCCATAGAATGAACACAAGTCCAGGCAGCTGCCAAGGCTCTGGCCCTACGGAAGGAACTGCTGGGTATGGCATGGGGCGCGCCATCCTGTCCTCGAGCTCTTTCATGGCTGCTCTAGGAGGACTGAGCCCCACAGGGGAACTCAGACTGACAGGAAGAGCGGTGACCCAGCGTGACCAGCGGCTTGGAGTTTGCAGGCCGCCAGGGGCTGCGGGAAAGGTTGGTGACGTGAGGCCCATGGCTGCTTTCTTTGCCTCTTGCAGTCTAGAAGAAGCCGTTCAGGCGGGTCATCAGCTTAGCTCTGTGCAGTGAGAGGCCCTGGCCCTGCCCCTGTGACTGATGAGTGCAGTTCCAGGGCAAGGCCCTTGCCTCTGGCCAGTTATGGCTCTCTGGTTTTAGCCAACACTGCCAAGCCTGCCAAGCCACAGTCTACTACACTGAATTTTCCTCCACCGCCATGACTGACCAGATTCTTTAAGTATCACTTGTGACAGTGCACAAGTGGAGCACTCGAGTGCCAGCAGCCCAGACAGCAGAAGTATTCCTAATTTCTGTGCGTTCCAATGTCCTCCTACTTTAGTTGGTGAGAATCCTGCAGTGGGCCAGCCTCTGGTCGGACCCCCTTCCCGTAACAAGATACTCACTGTCTTGAGACACTTTGGCCGCTCTAGTTATTTACTAGCTCTTCTACAGAATTTTCTCTCCCAGGGCTAGACCCTGTCTGCCCTGACCCCTCTTTTCAGTGGACACATAAGTACATGGTCCTTGAGAGAAGTGTGGGGCCTGCAAGTCTCTGTGTGCCTGCCTTCCCTTTCCCCAGAGCCTCTGCATCTGTCTGGCCTCCACCTGTGCTGCTGCGTCCCACATGCTTTGCAGTTTGTCACAGTCCCTCTTGGAACAGAGCCCGGCACAAAGGGAAGGGCTGGCCCACAGCAGAGGACAGGCCAGCCTCGTCTTTACTATATGCTCTGAGAGCTGTCTACACGGATGGCACATGTGCGAGCTATCCTGACAGCAGGTGACAGGTCCTCTAGCAATAAAGCTAGAGGGGGCAGAGAAGAGGCCACATAGAAGGTGCCACTGTGTCTAGGGGATCTGTGCTGGTAGAAGGGCCTAGGTTTACGCCCCAATTTTGTCACTGAATCCTTGGCAAATTTTCTTTACTCTGGGCCTCAATTTTCTTCTCTATAAAATATCTATCAGACGATCTTTTAGGCCAGGCATGGTAGCACATGCCTATGATCTCATTAATGAGGAGGCTCAGGCTGGAGAACTGCTCTGAGTTTGAGGTCAGCCTGGGCATTTATTGAGTTCAAGGACAACCTGAACCACACAAGGTCTCACCTGACAGTAACAGTGAATAATGATGCAGCCAACTTCAATCCCTCCTTCAGGAACCCACCATCCTGACACCACCACCTCATGGGCCAGAAAGACCTGACGGCTTACAAAGTGACCACAGGTAACACCACTAGGATTCTTTCCCATGCTCCCCCAATCCGTCAGAAGTAAACAGCAGAGCTGCCCAAACAGCAACTCAAACCCTACAGAAAGCATCTTCACAGCAGCCATGTGGCATGTGGAGTGAAACAGCTGCTCTTGAGTTCTGGCCCTGCCATAAGGGCCAGCCATATCGTCATAGCCTCAGTTTCCCAATCTGCAAAATGGGGACTGTCTACTCATTGGAGGTCGGTAGTGAAGTTTAAGATGGGACGGGGCCCAACTCACAGCATGTGTGAGACTATTCCTAGCTACTTAAGCAAATCCTAGACAGGAGTCCTGTCTCTGAGAAAGCAGCAATGGAAAGCATAACTCCTTTGGGTCCCAGAGGAGTAGCATCAAATTAAAAATCAAGTCTTAAAATAACCTGTAGTGGCAACTTCCCCAGGAGGAGGGGTGTTACAGGCCTCTGCGCACTATGCTGGAGCTGCAGGGACGAGTGTGAACATGTACGTAAGTGGTGTACTCACTTCAGTGAAAGGGAGTAGTCGTGCTTGCTGGTCTGGCTGTTCCGCACGAGGTAGCTACACTCCTTACAGAGGCGCAGCAGGTTCTCGGCATCTCCTCTGCTAATGGCTCCGTGATACCATCTGGGGAGAGGGCAGAGTGTGGTCAGAGCCTATTGGATATGAGACTTCTACAGATCACCCGGGAAGGCTGGGGACCTTTGCAATCAGCTGCCAGCTCCCTGGCCACCAAGGGACAAGGGAGGTTTTACGACTTGTGTTTAGATGTCCTCTAAAGTCTCATGCAGTCACGGGGTGGGGTGGTGATGGTGTTCAGAGGTGGCTGGATCTAGAGTGTGTGATGCTGGAATTAGTTCATGGTGCAGTGCTAGGCTGAAGGGCACTAAAATTAAGGGTGTGAGTGCTGCCCACCCAAGTTGTCTGGATAAGATATAAGGGGCAGAAGGAAGGTCCCTCGTTGCTTTGCTGCCTTCAGTCTGCCATGAACTGTTGCCCCTCTGCCATATGGCAACCTGGCTTAGAGCCAGCCAGTTATAAACTGAAACATCTGTGAGCTAAATAAACCATTTCCCCCTTTAACTTTGGCTGCTGGGTATTTTGTTCCAGTAAAGGGAACTAGGACAGCAGTTATCCAGAGTCCTTCATTTTGTTTACCAAGTGTCTGCTACACGCTAGCTCCTAGTGGGGGGCAGGGATAAACGTAGGAGCTGCCCCTCAAGAGGCTCACACTCCGGCACGGGGCTTAGGCAATAGCTGCTAGATGGTCACACAGGTGCGCTATGTGGTGAGAGGAACGGACTCAAGTGAGGCCGGCTGCAGGTAGGTGCTCAGGGAAGCCATGTGGCGAGAGGGACACTGCAGTGCAGACCTACTGGAGGTGAGAAAAAAACTGGAAAGGACTGTTTTGAGGAGAGAGAGGGCAGCTATTGCAGAGGCCAAGGAGGGAGGCGGCAGCGTGTGTCGGAAGCAGCCAGGGGCCAGTGCCGCTAGGGTTAGAGTGGCAGTGCTGACGGGAGGCGGCCGGAGGCAGAGGCTTCCGTCTGTCTGATGGAACGCACCAGGGGTGCTGACAAGAGGCCATGCTCAGACTGTGACAGGCCTGAGGCAAGGGGACACCTCATTACTCGGACAGGCAGTCAGACAGTGGCTGCACATGCTTCACTTATGTCCTCAGGTCTGGCGAGACACCAGCATCAGTGCTCCAGATACCACACTCGACAGAGTGGACAAGGGAGCCCAGTAGAGGGCCTGAGGCCTCCAAGCACAGGAGAAATGGGAACACTGTTCTTCGTGGCTGCAACCGCTGGAAGCCAAGCCCTGTGAAACAGTAAAGCTCCACGCTGAAGGAAGTGGCACACTCAAAGTCAACGAGGGCCGTGCCAGCGAGAGGTGGTGAGACATGGAGCCAGGAGGAGGACATGGCTGGGGCTCTGGATCATGGCTCTGTGTCTGCAGGCTGGGCAGGGAGGGCACCTGCTGAAGACGGCTGAGCCTGTGCTCCCTACCACGTCAGAGACTTGGTAGCCCTCTCTGGGGGCTGTGTGATGTCACGACTGTCCTACAGGAAAGGCCTGTACGGAGCTTAGGGTGGGCACTTTTCAACAGACAGCAGAGGGAACATCTGCAGAGCCTGGGTCTGCAGCCTGTGCGGATGCCGTCTCCACCTACGAGGACTCAGCGCCTGCAGTCCACAGGCTGCGCATCACACTTCCAGACTACGTGTGCACTCTGCCCCCGATGTGTGCCCTGGAGACTGTACCTCTGAGTGGTTACCCCTGCGTACCTCCTGCCACTGACAAGGCAGTACTCCCTGGTGAAGAGCAGTGGCCACAAGTATTACTTAAAACACAGCTTTCGAGAAATGAGCACTGGAGAACCTCTGCAGCCATCCGGGAGGTAGGCACGGAATGAGACTCTGGAGGTCAGGGTCAGGGGAATAAGCAGGCTGCAGACTGCTTCTCGTCTCCAGAGACAGAAACTATGAAGTCAAGGGGTGGGTGGGGGCGATGATGAAAGTGCTTCCAAAGCCAGAAAAGCCATACTTTAGAGAGAACACAGAACTATAAAGGCTGGATCAGTCAGACAGAGCTGACTTCAGAAATGGAGCCGACAGACATAGCACAACTGTCCTCTGGACAGCCTGTGTGTCACATCCACCATGAGCTGACAGAAGCACTTTATTAGGAAAACAGCTTCCACCATCTGAAGCTGCGCTATCCTCAGGGAAAGGTCCAGGAGAGGTCTCAAGGGGGGGCTGCCCCTGCCTACCCTCCCCAGACACAGAAGCAAGCCCTGCTCAGCCGCAGAAGGACTTGGGAGTCAGGGGAGGGGGCTCAGTCCTCGTTAAGGATAATCCCTTGTGGTAAAAAGGATAAGCTACTGGTTCCTTTCTACAGGGGGAGAAAGCCAGAGGACTTGGGGTCGAGGATCAAAGGAGAGAAGGAGCAAAGGGCGTCAGGTCAGGAGACACCAGTCAACCGGTAGCTGCCAGCAGCAGCTGTAGACTAGGGACTGGGCCTGGGTGGTCTTGAGGAGACTCTGCTGGACTAAAAAGAAATCCCAGGAAGGAGGCCACCTTGGGGACCCTGCAGAGTCAATCGAGAACCATGGGATCTGGGAGATTCAACCAGCATGTTCAACCTGGCAGGATCTACTCGTTCATCCAATATTTACTTACTGCTCATTCTACTTTTTATCTTATGCAGAGAGGAGGAGCCAAGAGAGAGACATGTAAAAACCATTCCAGACAGTGATGAGCGCTATGCAAGACTACAAGGGCTATGGTAAGGCACAGTGACTGGTCTGGAAGACCCACCTTTTTTGAAGGAGTGTCAGGAAAGGCCTCTGAGACTATGGCGTTTGACCCGAGACCCTGGTAAAGGACCAAAGCACGAAACATCTCTGCAGCAAAAACATCAAGTACACAGGTCCTGAGGTAGGAAAGTGCTTGAGGTGTCCCAAAGCAGAAAGGTGCCAAGAATGGCCTAGCACTGTGCACACAATGGTTAGGTCACGAGTGTAGAAGAAGGCAGGGCTGAGTTACTTGAAGCCCTATGAGTGTGATTTCATCTTACACACACTGAGGAGGAAGAGTCTTACTCAGTAAGGTGACTTGCTTTGGCTGGCACAACAGAGGATGAGCCAGGCCGCTCTGAGGAGGAGATGGAGACAAGTCAGCAGGTGAGAGACGGCTGCAGAGAGGGAGGAATTCAGAAATTCCAGTTGTTGCTGCTACTTGTTTTTTTTGTAGTGGAGATGAACCCAGGGCTTTGGTAATGAGCTGCATCTCGTCTGTTTTTATTTTCCACTTTGAGACAGTATTTCTAAGTCACTAAGTTGCCTAGACTGGGCTCTAACTTGTGATCCTCCTGGCTCAACTTCCAGGAGTACTGGGATTATAGGTCTCTGCCAGCTTGACTGGCTCAAGTGGTGCTTTGCAGGAAACACTAGCAGGAGACCTTGGTAATGCAGCAGCTCCTCATGGAAGGGCTGTGCATGCATGCATGTGTGTGTGCATGTGTGTCAGGGTCAGTGGTGGATGACATGTTTAAGTGTGTCCAAGTAAGGGAGGGTTGGGGCTCAGATCATGAGTCTTGGCCAACCTGTGTACCACGCTGGGCCCTGATGCCGTGTGTGCAGTGAGGATACTAATCCCTTTCATAGCACACCTGCTTGTTAAGCAGATGATATACCTACAGGTACCAGCACGAGATTTCACCCCTGCTTTAGCAAGTTCCAAGAAACACTCATCCTAGAGTTCGGGTATGTGGGAAAGTGAAAAATGGAAAAAGCAGTTTGGGGTAAACACAGCAAATGGCAGGCCAGTGGCATGGGACTCTGTCCTGGAGGTTCTGGGGAAATGCTGCAGGTTTTGAGCCGGGCAAGGATCTCTCTGTACACAGAGAGGCTCTGGCAGAGCAGGGCGATGGTCATGGCTAAGGAGGATTGGCAGTAAAGGGCCTGGCCAAGCACAGTGCAGGGGGCAGTGAGGACGAAAAGCTATCAGAACCCAGGGGCTCTGTGGGTGGGACTTGGCCCCTGAGAGGAGGGGGGAAGTCTCAGAGAAGGGATAAGCAAGCCTACATCAAGAAGGAGCTGCCCGATTGTATGCATCAAGCTAATGTAGAAACAAGACAACACTGTGTCTAGGGAAAAAGCCCAAATCTACACTGAGGGGCCAGGCTTACTTCCTATTTATTTTTTTAAGAACTGACCTGCTGCCTGACGAATGAGAAACTAAGATGGAACTATGCACGTGGTGAGGGGAAAGCTGGCAGTGCAGGGTGGAGAGATGAGGCCAGGGCCGCCACTGACTGCCTGGAGCCTCAACCCCATGAACTGCCAGCTGCTCCCCTCACTGGACGCCGGGCTGTGGTGCTCTCAGTGACGACAGGACCTGGGGTGAGGTCGGGCTGTGCCCTCACAGAACTTACATCTGCTTCTCCAGTGGGACGGCAGGGTCCACTCTTTCTCCCAGGATCCCACAGAACTCAGGGCTCCCGTGCTTGATAGGCTTGAAGCCCCCTCCAGGAGCACGAAGCTGGCGCCGCCGGTCCCGCGAAGGCGAGGGGGATGACTGCCGTTTCTCACTCCCATTGAACTGGGCTGTGACACACAGACAGAAACAGCACACAGTTACTTGGAGCTCGGCCCAGAAGTTCTCGGGGAACACAGTGGGGCCAACTGTTCGGCATACAATCTGTAGGAGGAAGTTTCAAGTAATGATGAAACACAACTCCAAAATTCTGGTTTCTGCCATGCTTTGAGTAGTCTTCACAGCCCACATGTTGGACCCTTGATTCCTTAATGGGCAGTGCTGGAAAGTGGGGCCTAGTGGGGTATTTGGGTCCTGAGGGGAGTACTCTTGCCAGGGCAATATGCTCTCCTCCGCAACAACTGGATCTTTTTGACACTGGGCTAGCTGCCAATAACCTGCTGGTTATTATCAAGCAAGGTGGCCACTCATGCTTTCTCTCTGCTGCACATGTCCCCCTTGTTCTGCTTTCTGCTATCAGGAAAAGTGGCACAAGGCCTCTCCAGTACCATGTATGGGACTTTCCAGCCCCCAGAACCATGAGCCAAACTAACCTCTTTGGTATAAATTACCTGATCTCACCTACTGTTATTTCAACAGAAAACAGGCTAAGACAGCCTCCTAAAACAGGACATGCAGCTGCAGTCAAAGCCAGATTACATACTGAAGGAGCTGTTTGGATCTCTGCAGGTCATCAAGCCCTATCCCCATAGGGATCTCTCTGTATCTTCAAACAGGGCAAGCGGCACACCTGTCACACCTAGGGCCACCGTGGTCACATCTGCCCCTCATGCTGCTGGGACAGCTCTACAGAGCTTCACTCAAGGTTCACGCTGCATCCCCAGAGTCGAGTCCTCCTCCTTCAGAACCCTCCTTACGGTCCAGGCCCATGGGAGGGTGGGACAGTGCACTGAACTATGGGACAGCCCCTGCAAACACTCCAACAGAGCAGAATATAATGAACAGAAACTAACTGCCAGAAGCGTTCCTGGGGACCGGCTAGTCCATCTCACAAGTTACCTCCCTGGGCTTCTATCTCCTCTGAAAAACAGGGATTATGATGCACTCATTCCTGAGGATGAAATCAGGTTAAGACACCGAAATCTCAAGCAGAGTGCTTGACAGGGATCTATGCTCAATGTTATATGTAAATGTATGCTTTTATTATTATCACGTCTGCACAATGCAGATACAAAGGACTTCACACCAGCTGCCAAACCAAGCTCTCGAGTCTGCCGGTGACTAGTATGGGC
>PVIR01017750.1:0-34520 GCA_004026965.1 Petromus typicus | reverse complement strand
GCAGGAGGATTGCTGTGATGTGAGTTGGAGGCTGAGCTCAGGGCCAGCCTGAACCACAAAGCGAGACCCTGTCTCAAAAAACCTAAAAAAAGAAAATGAAAAAGTCCTGGGTCGAGTATGAAGCAAGTTGCCCAAATCAGAAAAACTGTATCAAACTAAAGACAGACCAGCTTTTACTTCCATGTTAAGAAACATGCAGCACAGGCAACTAAGCCAATGGCCATTACAGAAATTAAAACATGTATGTTTAAAAAAGGAGAGAGGATACTAATAAAGTAAGACTCCAAAAGGTATTAGGTGGCCAACTTTTACTGATCTTTCAGATAAGAGATAATCTCTCTGTACATCTAAGGAAAAGATGAAAAGCTTTCACCTCATGCTATAAAAGGAATATAACTGTGATGATAACTTAGAAAACGGCAACAAAAAACTAAATTAGGTTCATCTCATTTATGATTATACTTAAGATATTCAAGTGACTCTATATTAAAAACCACCATTACCCTTAACCACAATGACCACACAGAGTTTATTCCAGATATACAAGGTCAGTACGGCACTACTAAGTTTACCAAAGTAAGTTATACTTCTGACATATTATCATATTATATGACATATTATCTCAAAAGTCACTGATAAATGTTAGTATTTTCCTTGGGTGAATAGTCAATACAAAACGAGTTGAAGTAGAAAACAATTTGCCTGAACCTAATAACTACTAGCATAATACTACAGGTACTCTCCAAAGTGAAAGAGAGATAAGGATAAACACATTCATCACAACAAATGAGCACTGTGCTGAGGGCCTTAACCAATGTGAACAAAAATTAAAAATATCTAAGATCAAAAAGTAGAGAAAGGAAAAGACAAAACTGCACAATTCATAAATAATTATTAACAGATAAGGAGCTTTGCATCTGCAAAACACAAGAGATTTAATTAAGAGTAAACAATGACTAAAACAAGTAATTTCTTAGCTGAGATATTATAAAACTACCAAGTAAAATTTAGTAACTTTATTATAGACCAAGACTATAATAAAAGTAGTGTATGAGGAAGATCACATTCAAAAGAATAGATTCCACAAGAGAGCCAGAAATAAATCTGCGGAAGAAAAAAAGACACAAGACCAATATGAAGAAAACGATAAAATGTTGGTCCTCCAAAAAGAAGTACAGAAAAATTCAGCCTCATAAAAATGTTCTTCTTTTACTTAACAAATTCTGATCACACTGAAAAATAACCACATATAGAAAAACTGCTATGTGAATATCAACAAAGAAAAAAAGGAAAAAGAATGGTAGAAACCTACTAAACTGAAACAGGAGACATTTTCTTAAAAATAAAAAGTCTCTATAATGCACTGAATAACAGAAGATTAATATACAAATGTCTTTTAGGACTGGAGTTACAGCTCAGTGGGGACCACTCGTCTGGCATGCATATGGACCTAATTCAATCCCCAGTAAAACAGGGGATAAACAAAACAAAAAAAATCTTTTAAATAAAATCTTTTAAGTATGGGATATTAAATAATCCCATAGAAGGATGGAGGATATGAAAATGCAACTTAAAGAGGTAAAAATTAAAGTGATGAGATGTCTTTTTATTTTCCTTTGAAAAACTCAAACAACAGCAGCATTAGATGCTGGAATCTGTAGGACAGAATAAGTACTGTCTCTTAACTTGAGGAAATATAAATTATTACAATGGTTAAGAATCACTGCTTTAATAAAAATTTAATAAACAGCAAAAAAGTAAAAACCAAAAAATCCCAAATGTTCATTAATGAAGAAATAATTTAAAATTTCTCATGACTATGAGTAAGTAACCAACAAATTGAAAACTGGCAACAGGAAAGGGCACTGATCTGTACTGTAATTCTGAGGAAACTGTATGACAATATTTGTGCAGTAAAACCCAAGTCCATAAATGTTTGCACAGTTATTTAAAAGACAAAGACATCTTCAGTTATAAAGTACCTTGCATAATTTTTTTTTCCAATTGAATGGTGCCATTTCAAGTGATCAGCTGTGGTTCATGATTACCTACTTATAAAGTATTTGACCAAAACTTACATAAAAAGATGGCGTGTAACTTTAACGCAGGGGGGGTCCCCCTTGACACGTGCAAGGGGAACTGAGCGTGCTTACCAACGTCATTGATCACCGCTCTGATCTTGGAGACAAAAGGGCCGACTTCACTGGTGTGCATCTTGGCTCGTTCCTTAAGGTCAGCACCTGAAAAGTATTTCATTTACAAATAAATCTTGCTATACAAAAAACTGTAAGGCAAAGAACTGAAACTTTACTGAAGAGTAACACAGAGCTGAGGATTCCCTAAGCCATCTAGCAGAGGAATTCTGTAACGTAAGATCTTCTCCCAGTGACCACCATCAGCTGGAATAAAGCATTTGTTCGTTCAAAGACTACAGTAGAGCAATGCTTGTCAGGCCTTCTGGCCTCCAGATCCCTCCCACTCCCAAAGAAGAAAATGTCTGGACTGCACTGATCCATGATTATTCTAAAAGAACTAAAACCAAGAAAACTCATTTAAAAAATACAAGTAAAGCCAAGTATGGTAATCAGTAAATCTCTGGTAGGAAGCTGAGGCAGGATGATCCAGCCTGAACAACTTCTGAAGACCTAATCTTAAGACAAAATACAAAGGTCTGAAGATGCAACTCAGGGATGGAATGCTTGCCTACCACACGCAAGGGCCTAGGTTCAATTTCAGCCACCACAAAAAATAAAAATAAAAACAACACACTCATGTTTACCAACAGCCATACACTGGTCTCAGCACCCTGGTTCCTGCAGACACTGGGAGACCTAATGACACTGCACGGCCTCACCAGTGAAGGCCAAGCCAACGGACGTGGCACTGTACTCAGTGTCATCAAGCTGCCCTGACTTCACAGATGCCACTTCGGGTCCTACAAACCACATTTGAGAAATGCAGGCTTTAAAGTACAAACCAAGAACAATTCATAATCATGCTTTTATTATAGAATCTTAATTTTGGAACACAAAACAACAGACTTAGAGAATTCCTTAAGAGATCATTAACTCTCTAGCCAGGCCTGGTTGGTTCACATCTGTAACCTTAGCACTCTAGGAGGCTGAGGAAGGAGGAAATAAAGATCATTAACTCTAAACTCAAGACGTTTTAGTAAAACCAGAGAGAGAAAGAAACAGATATCATCAACTCTGAACTCAACAGAGATGTTTTGATAAAGCAAAAGATCTAGAAAATGTTAGTCTCCATTCAAACAAAGCAACCCAAGGGCTCTTGCTCTCTTGACAGTGCACTGTGCATAGATCATGCCTATCTATGGATGACGTCAAGGACAGACAGGCTCACACACCTTCCTGGGGAGATAGAACTGGAGCTCGTATCAGTTCCTATATACATTATGTATCACACAGAACCTCAAACATATAAACAAGAAACAAATGACACTCAACACAGCATTAATACAACAGCAAAAAATTGGAAATAACCTAAGTCAGTAAGAAATAACTATCAACAAGATAATTAATAAAAGTAAAACACTGATAAACAGAATGTTACATATGAGACACAATGAAAGAATTAAGAATATCAATACAGATAAATCTACTGACATAAAAATATAATTACAGAAAGATACATAATAATCACTTACATATATATATATATATATATATATATATATATATATATATATATATTTTTTTTTTTTTTTTTTAAATGCTAACAAAGGACCGAGGATTTAGCCAGTGGTTCCGGTGCCTACTTGCAAGTGCAAGGGCCATGGTTCGATCCCAGGTAACCACATACAATACTGGGTGTGGAGACTCATGCCCAACAGCAATCAGTACCACACAACACAGTGCCAGGCAGGTGGCTCACGTCTGTAATCCCAGCACTCAGGAGGCAGAGGCAGGAGGATTGCTGTGATGTGAGTTTGAGGCTGAGCTCGGGGCCAGCCTTAACTACAAAGTGAGACCTTAAAAATGCTAACAAAAGGAAAAAACAGAAAAATGAGATTAGTTGTTCACAGCAATGGAAACAGAGTGGGAGAAAATATCTGCACACCATACGTATGATAATTGATCAATATGCAAAATATTTAAGGAATGCAAACAACTCAGCAAGAAAACCTGATTTTAAAAATGTCCAAGTGGTTACCAGGGATCGAACTTGGGACCTTGTACTTACCAGACAGATGCCAGAACTGTGCTAAATTCCCAGAAAAGGTCCCGAGTTTGATCCCCAGTAACCACACAGCATGATGCCAGGTATGATGGCTCACACCTGCAATCCCAGCATGCAGGAGGCACAGGCAGGAGGACTGCAGGAAGTTAAAGGCTAGCCTAGGCTACAAAGTGAGTTCAAGGCCAGTCTGAACTACAAAGTGAGATTCTGTCTCAAAACAAAACAAAACAAAACAAAACAAACAAAAAACCCTGAAAATAAATAAACAAACAAAAATGGGCAAAGAATGTGAGTAAATATTTCTTAAAAGAAGATGTACAAATAGTCAAAATGTGAAATGTTCACCATTACTAATCATCAGGGAAATGTAAACTAAAATTACAACGAGATGTCACTTTACCCCAGTTCAGAAAGGCAATTCTCAAAAAAGATAAGTGATAAGGCGTTAATGAGAACACAAAGGAAGGAGAACCCTTGAACATTGCTGGTGGGAATGTCAGTTACTACAGCTGTTATGGAGACTGTGTGGAGGTTCTTCAAGACCTTCACAACAGACCCATCACTATGACCCAGCAATCCCACCACTGGGCATAAATGAGTCCTTCTTCGTCATCGTTTTCTTGACTGCTTTGTTAGCCATTCACAAGTGTTCCAAATATATTAAATGGGAAATCTCAGAAATAATTCATTAAAACTCTTCACCACTCTAAGTCACATGAAAAAAATGTCACATTGTCCTTTTCTTCTCACTCCAGATCAGAACCATCCCCTGAGAGTAACCACAGGACACCCACCTGGAAGGCACTTAGTCACCATCTTACTTATCAGACTGATTGTCACAGTGGAGCAGTGTGTTCAGTTATGCTTGTTTTCAACTGCTTGTGTTTAAGTAACCCTTACTTTACTTAATAATGGACATAAAGTACAAGAGTAGTGATGCTAACAATTCACATATGCTTTTTAAAAACCATAAAGTACTCTGTTTAAGTGAAATGGAAAAAATTATTGACTTAATAAGGAAAGAAAAATTGTAGCTGAGACTTCTAAGATCTGCAGGGAGAATAAACAGGAAAAAAACAGGCAGATTTAATTTTACTGTGGCTTCACTTGACTGCACTTCAGATACTGCACTTTTTCAAACTCAAGGTCTGCTGAACATTACATCAAGAAGTACTGACAGTACCACTCTCCCAGAGGCACATGGTCATTCCACGTCTCTGTGTTACTTTTTGGTAATCTCTAAAATATTTCAAATTTCTTCAGTGTTATTACATCTCTTAATGCTGGTTAAGGTTATTATGACAATAGTTTAGGTTGCCATGAACTACTCATACAGAACAGAGAAATTAATCAAGATAGGCTATTGAAATGAGGCCATTAGTAACCCAACACACATCTCTTACTTCCATCCAAAAGCCAGAAATGATTAAGCCTAATGAGGAAGCATGTTAGAAACCAAAACAGGCCAAAAGCCAGGCCTCTGGCATCAAAGGACCAAAGTTATAAATGCATGGGAGAAGTTACTCAAGGAAATGAAAAGTGTTACACAGTGAACACAGAAATGGTCAAAGAGAGGCTCAACAGCCTCACTGCTGACAGGGAGAAGCTTTGGTGATCCGGACATGAGATCAAACCAGCTGCACTTAAGCCAAATCCTAATCCAGAGCAAGGTCCATGTCCATCTGTTAAGACTGAGAGAGAGAAGGCAGCTACCAAGGACAGCTCTGAAGCTAGCAGAGTTGGGTGCTGAGGCTTAAGGAAGCAGTGGCCCTACAACTTAATGTGCAACCTACACGGTCATGAGTGCTCACACGGGAGCTGCGGTGAGAACATGGAAGGTCGAGCTGAAGTCCAGCCATGCAGCCCAGAATGTCTTTGATATAAACAAGATAGTCAGCTTCCTTCCCAGTGAAGCAGGAAGCCATCTGCAATTTTCACAGGTACAAGGCAATGCCTGGCTTCAAATCTTCAATGGACAGGCCAACTCTGTGGAGGACTAATGCCTTCCTTGACTTTCAATGTGCTTGATAACCCTCCCAAAACTCCCATGGACCTTGGGGCTGGGAAATTAGCTCAGTGGTTCCGGTGCCTGCCTGCAACCCCAAGGTCCTGGGTTCAATCTCTGGTAACCACATATAATGCCAGGCATGGTGGCTCACGCGTATAATCCCAGCACTCAGGAGGCAGAGGCAGGTGGATTGCTGAGTTCGAGGCTGAGTCTTAAAAAAAAAAACCCAAGGTCTTTAAGAGAGTACATTCACTCTGCCCATGCACAGTGAGCGCAACCACAAAGTTCAGACAATCTACTTACTCAAGTTTGAAGCCCAAGA
Source organism: Petromus typicus (assembly GCA_004026965.1). Classification (NCBI taxonomy): domain Eukaryota; kingdom Metazoa; phylum Chordata; class Mammalia; order Rodentia; family Petromuridae; genus Petromus; species Petromus typicus. Next base: position 27,990 of record PVIR01017750.1, on the reverse strand, counting down.
TTGAGAACTACTACTCAGAAATAAAACAAAATGCTATTTCTTCTCAAAATGCTCTGACTCACTAAGCAAGAGACCCAGACACAAAGAGCTCATGGAGATATCCAGTGAGATGAAGGTTCTTGTGACCAACAACCACACATCCATTGTGCAACCCAAGGAAGTAATTTTTAGTGCCAATTTTTCTTCAGAAATACTTTCATAAGGTCACAGCTACTACAGATTAGCGATTCTGAACCTAATGGATCTGGACAAGATAATGTGAAAATCTTCTGCAGAGCACTCGCTCTTCTAGATGCCAGTAAGAGCATTCAGGATTTATGGAGGAAATCAAAGTAACAGCAGTAAGGGGCTTTTTGAAGAAGTTCATTCCAATCTTTCTGGATGACTCTGGGGGTTCCTAACTTCAGTGGGGAAGTAACTTCAGATGTAAAAGAAACAGCCAAAGGTCTAGAATTAACCATGACTGAATCACTGTGACTATCTGGTAAAATTAACAGTTGAGGAAATGCTTCTGAACAGCAAAGCAAAGTGGTTTCTGGAGAAGCAATCTACTGTTGAAGATGCTATGGCTGTGTTGAAACGAAGGCAAGGGACTCAGGATATTGCATATGCTTTGTTGTTAAAGCATGAGCAGAATTTGAAAAGAAAGACTCTAATTCTTAAACAAGTTCTGTTGTTGGGGTAAAATACTATCATGCAGCAACAGATGCTACAGAGAAATCTTCCATTAAAGGAAGAGCCAATGAATGAGGCATATCTCAGTGTTTTCTTCTTTTAAGAAACTCTGGGTGGGGAATGTAGTTCAATGGTGCAGCTTCTGTTTGGCAAGCAGTCCCTGAGTTCGATTTCTGGTTACCAAAAAAAAAAAAGAATAAACCACTGGCAAGGATTGTAAGTGGGTGACAGCTCAGTTGATCAGTAGCATTTTTCGGAAATAAAGTGTTTACTTTTTTTTTTTACTGAGGATATATTTTAATGATTTTTTGATTTTTTTATTTTTTTAATTTATTTATTTATTTTTTTTTTTTTTAAGACAGGGTCTCGCTTTGTAGTTCAGGCTGGCTCTCAGCTCAGCCTTGCACTCACATCACAGCAATCCTCCTGCCTCTGCCTCCCGAGTGCTGGGATTACAGGCGTGAGCCACCACACCCGGCCTGAGGATATATTTTAAGGCAAGGCTATTATACTTAAAGTGCAATATTGTGTAATAATTTATCCATGCTCTGGAAAGCCAAAAACTTCATGTGATTTGTTTCACATGAAACACACTTAACTGCCACATTCCTTTACTGCTAGGAACCCAAGTTATCTCTGAGATGGGAAGGTTCCTTTGGCTCACAGTTTTGGGGTTTGCAACCTACGGCTGGTTGGCCCTGTTGCTCTGGGTCTGTGGCAAGGTACAGGGCCATGGCACATCACGGTGGGGAAGAAGGGCCAGGATCCCATCATCTCCTTGGAAGCACACCCCCTATGACCGAAAGACATCCCCCAAAGCCCTATGATTAGAGATTCCACCTTTACTCATAGCTCCTAAGAGCCCAGGAGAGTGAGTATTATGCCTGGTTTTAGGCATCCACTGAAGAAATTGGAATGTATCCTCCATGGATAAAGGGTTACTAAAAACAACCAAGGCACAAGAGATAAATCCTGAATGACCTTTGGTGAAATCTGATAAGAGCGATCACAACAGAGAGCAGAACAGTGACAACCAGAGGCTGGGGAAATAGAAAGTGCTGGGAGACCTGGGGAGATGTTGGTCAAAGAACACGAAATTGCAGGAGGAATAAACACAAGAGACCTACCCTACAGCAAAGCGACTATAAGTAATAATACTGTTTAAATGTCCAGGAGATGAGATTAAAAACTGCTATGAGGTGAGGTAATACACATTTTAATTATCTAAATTTAACCATTCTATACCACTCATTTTACTTTCATACTTCAGAATGGCCATGATTTTCATGATAAGTAATATAATTTTATCAACTTAAATTTGGAAAAAGAAAAAAATGAATGTTATTTAGGGATATAAAACATTGTACTACTTAAATTACTTAACACTGTTGGATGCTTGATGTTTCCACAACTAATTTTTCCATGAAGAATTAAAAATTAGGTGAAAGGGGACAATGTTGAGATTGTAACAAAAAAATAAGGAAACAAATTTTATGTATATGGGGGGGTGGTAGGGTGGGTAGGACTATGGGAAAAAATGAGAATTAAGTTGTGTCTTATACTGGTACAAATCCCCATTATGGAGTGCAATCATGATGTGTATATTTAATGTACCAATAAGGATTAAAAAAAAATTAAAAATTAATAAAAAAAGAAAAATATTAGTAAGGACAAAAAGTTAAACACTAAGCGGGATATACTAAGAAAATAATAAATGCTTCAACTCACTGCCACTTAAAATTGAGAATACCATTTTAAATTAAGAGTGCCACATGCTGCCTACTACCTGGTAGCTGATTCGTAGTGTCACATGGAACAGCTAGATGTTGTGATGTGTGGGGGTGGAGGAGTGATGAGGGGCATGAAAAGGAGCCATGCCCACATGGCCATAGCCATGATGACTTATATGACTTAGATGACTTAAGTCCTGAGGAGGCCCCATGACTACATCCAAACAGCAAGGCAGGTAACCCAGTAGGATGCCCCCAATCAAATGACCTCAATCCTACTGTCACCTCAGAGCTTGCTGTGAAACCACACCCTGAGGTTGCAGGACTGGCTGCTGGAGTCAGGCCTAGAGCTCGAGGGAGCCAAGGTTTGCTCCTGATACCTGCAGCGCATGCTCATGCAGGACAGGGCCCCAGAGGTCTGGAAGACAGACTCTGTTGTTTAGAGCTGCCTTATCCACACAGCAAAGCAGAGAGACTTCTACATGATTCAGGTTTTATTTTAGAAATGATTAGCTTTCTCAATGAGATATTCAACATTTCTAACTTTGAAAGTACTTTAAAATTTGCAATATCTTTTTTAATTTCAGAAACACATCCTGGAACGCTGACCATTCAGAACATTAAATTAGTTTCATCTTTATTCTCCCATCCATCAGTTGGTAATATCTACCAGTCTTAGGGTTTAGCATTTCAAGGTTCTATAACTTTTGAATTCAAAGTGAGCTAGAACGTTACCAGCAATCCTTCTCTATTTTCTTAGTCTCACTCCTTTACAGACCTCAAATTCTCTCAAATCTCAACACCACTATCAAACCTGATAGCAATTTACTCAGAAAACAGATGCACGCACCAGACAAATTCCTCTCACGCCCACCAGTGAATCTAGCCCCCTCTCAGGATTGAATCCTTATACTCTGCCCTGTCTCTTATTACTATAAATAGAGGAAATTGTAAGGCTAACCTGTCCCTTTTCACTGGGCCCAACCACTTCTTGTCTCTCTGAAGACATCAGCCCAGCACCTCTCTGCTTTCTGATCATCTTCGTTCTTATCAGTATACAACCATGCTATAATGCCGGTGTCTTTAAAAAAACAAACAACAACAAATAAACCTCACCTCATACAGATTTCCATCACAGCTCTAATAGAATAAGTATCATAAGATCAGTCCCATGAAAGTCTAGCAGAAAATATCAAAGACTGCTATGCTGAAGGGGATGGGGAGCAACAGAGCAGTAGGAGGGCACCAAACCAGGGAGAAAGTAAGGACAGTGAGCTACACCTCCTCCAAAGACCACAGGATGAGCCGTGACAGGTCCCAGAGCCTGGCTGGAAACAGCTGCCACCTGAGGCCGGACAGGAATGCCGGCATGAGCACTACTGGGTCAACGACAACAGAAGCCAAGGTCCTGCAGAAACTGGGATCATAGGAAAGAGGCCACTGAGGAATGTAAAAGTTTCTAAAATGAATCTCAGATTCTAAATAATCTCTAAGAATGGGGGAAAAAATATCTGGAACTCACAGCTTGCCAAGGAAAAGGACCCATAAATACCCAGGCTTTCAATTGAGAGTCTAATAATCAAACCCCGAATAGGGTAAATACCATCCCCAATATCTATCTATCCCAGCACCAAGGATGAAAACCAAAGAAAAAAAAAAAAAAAAAACTGAGATCTGCCAAAAAGAAAGCCACATAAATATCTTAAAAAGAAATAAGGCTGATAGCTTACTTATCAACAGGAAATGAACACCTCTAACGTGAGGAAGAAATTACAGCAGCGCCTCTCCACCGCACTTGTACTTTCTACAGTTCAGTTCACTCCGGTCGACCTTGATTCAAAAACATTAAATAGAAAATTCCAGACAAAACAATTCATAGGTTTTAAATGCACTCTCGAAAAGCTTATGCCAAACTGCTTTTCAAAGTGGCCGCACCTCAGCCCAATGCTCTGGCAGGCACTGGCACCCTCCTCACTGATAGTTAACGTGGTAATCGACTGGCCCACAGGGTGCCCAGCTCCAAGTGTGCACACATGAGGGAATTCCTGGGAAAAGCTGCATGAGCAGAGTAGACACCAGTGTGGCTGCACCTCATCACCCAACTTATGTAGGGCCTGAATAAAAGGAACTAGTCCCTTTTCTCCAGCCGCCGCCCTGCTTAAACTGGGATATCCTGTCTCACTGTTTCTCACCCTCGCACCGAGATTTCACTGGCTTCCCTGGGTCTCGGCCCTTTCTTTGAGTGTGGACTAATTACACCATTGGCTTTCCCGGGTCTCCAGCTGGCAGAGGCAGACCGTGAGAATTCTCAGCCTCCATAATCATGTCGAGCCATTTCTGCCTACTACATCCATCACCATTTTTATTCTACTGGTTTTGTTTCTCTTGAACTTTAACATAATAAACTGTGCCAACTTAGCAGATGAGAAATAAGGGCATTCTCTTCAGTGGTAAAAGATGCAATGCTCAAACATTTATAAGGAATTAGTATATTGTAAGGCCATTAGTCCTGAATCATTCCAGCTTTTGTACATCAGTTGCCAATTCAAGGACCTTGGGCTTTCTTTTATCTTTTAGGGGAATAGTTGGATCAAAAGAAATTTGTAGGTTTAGTTTTTCAAGGAAAACACACAGATTTCCACAGTACCTGTACTAGATTCCCATCAACAATGTAGTTCTTTTTTCCCCTAGCTTCTCCAACATTTGTTATTATTTAATTTCTTGATGACTGCCAGTCTTTCTGGAGTTAAGACAGAATTTGTTTTAATTTACATTTCTTTAATGGCCAATGATGTCAATCATTTCTTAATGTATTTTTTGGCCATTTGTACTTCTCTGAAGCATCTTTTCATTTCACTTGCCCATTTTTTGACTTGGTCTTTTATTTGGCAAGGGGATATAATTTTTTTTTTTTTGGTTCTTTACATATTCTAGATATCAGTCTTCCATCCAAGGAATAGCTAGCTAAAATTCTCTCAAAATTCTGTAAATTTATTGTCATGCTCTTGGTTGTTTCTTTTGCTGTGCAAAGCTTCCTAATTTGATATGATCCCATCTGATTCTTGGTACTAGTCTCTGTGCAAGAAGGCTTTGTTCACAAAATCCTTACATATTTTATCTTCGCACAGCTTACATGTTTCTGTTTTAATGGCAGATCTTTGATCCATTGTGATTTTAGTATACGGTGAGAGATAAGGTTGAGATTCACTCTTTTGCATGTGCAGAGACAGTTTTTCTAACACCATATATTAAAGAGGTTGTCTTTCCTCCAGGGTGTGTTTTTGGCCTTTTTGCCAAATAGTTGAATATGCTCAGGGTTGTTTCTGCATCCTCTGTTCTGTTCCACTGATTCCCATTCTGTGTGCCAGTACCACTGTCTTCCTTGAACCCACTACAAATGGGTTTTTAGTCTCTATACTTAAAAATGAGGCTGAGATGGCTTTGAATTTCATGCAACTAAATTGGCATCTTAACCTACAGCAATGCCTGAGCAGACTCTACCTGTGTCCAAGTTGTCTTCATCTACGATCAGGAAGCTGCTCTGCTGTTTTCCTTTCCTGTGCTGTTGCTGGGTGGTGGCTGCACTAGGATTCTCCCAGCCTTATAAAAAAGAGCTGAGGAAGAGTTTCTTTTTTCTGTTTTCCTCAAAGACTGTATAAAAGACAGGAATTATCTGCACCTTGAATATCTAGGTGGGATGTTCCTCTGAATTCATCACAATCAGGTTCTTCCTGTGTGGAAAAATTTTATTCTAGGATTACTAAAAGTTTTCTATTTCTTTGGGCAGTTTTGGATAAATTGCATTTTCCAGTAATTTATATTTACCACCTACCATATTGAATTTATTGGAATAAAGTGGATTTTACAATTTAATAGATTCCCTTTTCAATTTATATATTGTGTATCTGTTCCCTCCCCCTGATTAATCTTGTCAAAGTTTGATTACTTGATTTCTCAAAGGATCAGCTGTAGGACTTTAATGTGTGTTTCCCATGTCATTAGTTTACACTCACTTCATTGCCTCCTTCTACACTATTTGGCTTTACTTTGTGGTTATGACTAAAGCTGGAAGCTCACTCTTGTGAGCCTTCTTTCCTAAATTATTTTTTTATGACTTTTAAAGTATTTTTGTTATGATCTGTTTCTAAATATTTTTAGATTTCCGTTAAGAATCTTTAGCTTCACTACAAGTTATTTACAAGTTATCTTGAACCTTTTCTAATTCCTCTTTGTAAATGATTTCTGCCCTTCCATGGTGGCAGTATGTTCTGCAGTGACAGCAGTACGTTGAGAGGTGCAGAGGTTTATAGATGGTTAATTTCCGTAAAGCCTCCATCTTGGAAGAATGTTAAGTCCACCCCTCTGTGGGCAATCACCCACACAGGTACCTGACACCCACGCTCAGCAGATGGCAAAGCAGTCAAGGCCTCAGGTTCGTGGCCAGCGGCACTGCTGATTTTACTTACTTCTTAGATCACTTTACAGACAACACAAAGAAAAACAATACACAGGGTAAGGCCACCTGATTTTACTAAGAGGATATGTGCCGGTATTTTTGAATCTTACATGATGTCTGGGTATGAGGATTGGGAGAATATAACGTTATTAGTAATTTTAACAAAAATCTAAATATATTTTCATTGCCTGTCTTTCCTGATTATGTGCATGGACATGTGTGTGTGCGCGCGCGCGCACACACACACACACACACACACACACACACACACAAGTATATTCACAGATATTCATAAACACGCCAGCAAAGGGCTGTATCCTTTAATGTCACTTTCTCTCACTGCCATAGACGAATCTGGAACACACACGTTTCTCAGAACTGCCTACGCACTTCAATTACAGTTGAAATAAATCATCACTGCTTCCAATTCATCCTTCCCTTGCACGGCAGAAATGGCGTGCTTTGGGAAATACTGCTGGCTCAATTCCGTTGGGAAAAGTCATATTCTTTGTTCCCTAGTTTAAAAATAATTTAATTTTTAAATTTAGACAGCAAACTCCAGTCAGAATAATTAAGCCCATGACTAATTTTCACTCCTATGTTATCTACTTACATCTACTCACTTCCTAGCTTCTCTGTGTACTCACTTGCAGTCAACACTCACAATTTACAAATGATATCATACAAAAGAAAAGGTGATCTCTATCCTGTTTATTGCCATCTCCCCTGACCTTAGGAAAAAAATGAATAAAAGAGCCAATGCAATCTAGATGTTTTTGTTTTAGCTGGACCCCAATGAAGACAGCACACAGTAGGGACTTTTAAAAGTTCATCTCTTTCACATGTTCTATTTTCTCCACCTCCTAATGACACTCTTACTTTTGTTCTGCCATCTGTGTCCTCTTGTCCCCACAGCCCAGGTATTTGGAAGATGTATTTGCTCCCACATCCAGGGTTGGTCCTAGTGAGCCTGAGCTACTCAGGATGGTCCATCCCCCTAAGCAGTCAACTAGAAGGCTCCATGGCAGACCAAGTGGTCTCTTCTGTCTACACGTGCATGGATAAGAAGCCTAAAACAACCAAAGCTTCAAGCCGCCTGAGGATGAAGCTGGCGCCAAGAATGGAGACGGAGGAATTCTAGAAGATGTCATAATCACTGGACTCACTCGTTACTGCTTCAGTCCACACTTATTCCTAAAGGGTAGGGCCTTGACTGGCACGACCAAATAACTACAGGAAATTGCTAGACAAAGCTTGGACAGGAGAGGAACCAAGGAAGTTAAGGAGAATTATTTTCTTGGTATGACATGACTACCCTCAAAGCTCCTAGAGTAGTTTGACACAGAGTTTTACTAAACAGAATCAATACCTCTACTTTTACCCAGTATTCCAGTCTCCCTGGGTTACTCCAAGGCCTCTCTACTAAGAGAGATTTCATTTTTCCCTCTCCTACATGACAGGATTGATATCATCCACATAAAAACTGTGGTACTATCTCCATCTTGAAAATGGCTCATGAATTCCTCACATATTCAAAAGTACTATCACATTCCTATAACTAAGATGGCATGATTTCTAGGATATATCACTAACAACAAAAAAATAAAAATGATATATATAGAAATGTTGCTTGTGTCCCAAATAAGGTAAGTATGTAGATAAATGGGTATATTTTAATTCTGCAAAAAAGTCATGAAGAATAATCTAGAAATTATACTCACTAATATCCTTAAGGATAGAAATTAGACATGACTAAAGGAAGAAAGCACCTACTGACATTTCTATGATTGTATCTTTTTGCATAGTTTTGACTTTTGAAACTATGTTTTATATATTCAAAGTAGGGAAATCTAACTGGTGAATCTGTGACTGACTGTCCCAGCTTCCTCCCGAGGCAGTAAACAGAATGGTGCATAGTAGAGGGCACACAGAGCAAGTCCCTTTGCCGATGGGAGGAGCCAGTCTAGGGACACTTAGGTGCTGGACTCGTAGGGTGAGGATCTGGAGATGGAGAGAGAGACACAGCGCACACCAGCCACGTGCACTGAAAACCAGTGGGAGCCTCATCTGAGCGGAGCCCAGAGATTACAGCAGGCTGGAGGGAGTTAAGGCTGGACTAGCAGGAGCACCAGTCCAGCAGATCGTGCGGCAAGGACGTGTAGGAAAGACTCCCGGGGGATGTGTCGTACCTGTCACAAAGCAAAATCAACTCACTGATGAAGAGGAAAAATAGCAGACATTCACAGTTAGCAAGGAATAAGACAAGCATCATATCCATTATTACAAATTTGTAATGTGGGAAAATTAGGTTGGTAATTATTAATCACATCACCTTTACTTTTTATAGGAAATGTGAAAACACTGATTACTTCCATCTGTCTTGACCTTATTTTGACCCCAAAAGTCCTAAATTATTCATATGGAAATTCTAAAAATCAGGGGATTTTTAGGAACCATACACCTCACAATATGCCTGGTCGGTACTGGCCTTCCAATTTAACATTCACCCAAAAGACACTAGAGCTGACCATAATATTTCTGGGACTATATGGGTTATACAGCTGTTTTTGAATCACCTATCACACAAGAAGCATGAACACTTTTACTGCCTGTCCAACCATACCAATTCCAAGACAAAACCTCTCAAGTTTCTTCCTGTTGACCACAACATCCTCGGCCTGTCCCCTCCAGCTCTGAGGGGCCAAGGTCCAGGGAAGAGACACAAATAAGCCAACAAGAGATGAATCAACTGCACCTGGACAGGGTTTGAGGGACAATCACCCACAGCTCAGTGTTTCCCCATGGCTCTTGCTATGGTTTGGATGTGAGTGTTCCCAAAGCTTGCTGTGTCCAGATTTGTACCCACTGTGAAGTACTAGAGAGGTAAAAGCAAACCGGGCCGTGGCAGCACATATTTGTAATCCCAGAACTCCAGGATGCTGAAGCAGGAAGATCTCAAGTTTGAGCCCAGTCTGCTCAATGTGGCAACTTAGCAAAACCCTGTCTCAAAAAAATATATACACAGTGTGCCAAAATAAAACAAAACAGAATGAAAAAAGTACACACACTTCAGAAAAAGAAAAACTAATATGACATATTTTCAACATTTTGGTAGACTGTGTAGAAGACCTCAACCCTCAGTGTAGCAAAAAACTAAAAAAAGGTATTTAGAGATGATGCTGTTCTGGGGACATGATTAAAAGTAGACACAGTCATAAAATTAGACACAGTCATTAGAAGAAAGCGTATGACTGAATCCTGGTGACTTGATACAACGATGGAAATGACTTGTGATGCTTGGTCCTTTACTAGCATGAAAGTTTTTACCAGGTGAGTCTCTAGATTTTGTAACTCCTGAAAATAACCTCTTTTCATGTAAAATTCCTTGCTTCAAGTATTTCATTACAGTAACCAACACAGACCAATAACCTAAGAATGGTCTTTATTTTTCTAAAGGTTATAAAAATAAAATGATGAATATTTAAGAATGATTCTAAGAAACCCACAATATCTGGCCCATACCTGAAAAGGGTTGCTGTTCCCAGTCTATTCCCACAAGTAAACAGAGAGGACCTAACAAAGCAAACTGCTGTTCAAGATCAACTGCCAGGAACAGACTGATAAAAAGCTACCTTTCCACAGTTTTGTTTGAGTACAGCTTAGCAGCTGGAGCTCTATCAAATTTGATATTCAAGAGGTGAGTCACACTCCACATAGTATAAGAGGGGCCTGCCACCTGCGGTAACTGTGGCCTCCTGCTGCCCTCGGTGTCCTCCTGCCCACGGAGCTGGTCAGTCAGGAGGAAGGGCCTCTGACCTCTACGGAGAGCTGCTCTCTCATCACAGCCCCTCCCCAGGTGGCTCTCCTCCTCCCAGGCAACCCTGCTGGTGGTAGGGAGAGATGACAGTCCATTTGGGTACACGCGCAAGTCACATTTTCAAAGAACTGTATCAACGGCTAATAAACCTGCTTCAAATTCAGGAGGAGAAGAAAGTGGCTGGATTTATGGTACTCCGGGTGCAACTTGTCTACAAGACTCTGGGAGTATTTCAAGAACAAGTCACTCTTAACCACACGAGGCACTCATACATGCCCTGTAGTAAGCTTACTCTATTAGGCGCTTGGCCAGGGCTACTTTGTCACCATCCAAACTCGGTCACCCAACTGTCCCATGAACCAGCTGCAGGCTCCTTCTCCAATCAGGCACTGTTCTGATGAAGGGCCCTCACCCTGACAAGGGGGAAGGAGCTGAACTGTGGGAAAGTCCACTGATAATAAATAGTCCAAACTAACTTCAAGAACTAAAAAGCTAAAAGATGAAACTCTAGATAAGAAAATATGAGAGGGCTGGTCAGTGGGAGGCCTGCTCTGGCTTGAGTGATGAGGGAACCCCTGTCACCAGAGACACTGAGCAGAGGCCGTTCCATGCATGGGGGACACTGAGTACAGCCATCCCAGGAGAGAGTGAGTTCTGTCTCGTGGGAAGCAAGAAATGAAGTGGAACCAAAGTGGAGCAGACAAGAGGGAGAACAGCAGAGACAGGGCCACAGACCCAAGTGGCCCGGGAAACAGGACGGCATCCGCTTGGGACCATGTTCCCATTGCTACTGGACAAAGCCCACGCAGAATCAGAAGGGTTATTGGCCATCCCAGTCTAAAGTGGGCCAGCAGGGTTATGACTTCTCAGAGACACCAAGGAAGGGTGTCGTGGCCTCCACACTCCTGTGCTTGAGGCCCCCTTGTTCACATCGTGATTTCCCACTCCCTTCATCTTTCCATCTCAGTTTCTTCCTGACATTCTTCATGACACCTGAATACATGAGCACTTCTTTCTGTACTGGACCTAACAGATAAACCAGGGAATTAGCCCCACCTCGGGGTCTTCAACTTCCATCAGCCACGTTCCTTTGCCACATAAGGCCCCGTGTCCACTGGGCCCAGCATCCCGACATGGACACTTCCAGCAGCCACCAGTCCACTGCCAACACTAGTCTGAGGACTATCAGAGGGAGGGAACAGTGGGGTCCTTTTATTTCTTCAGGATCATTTGGATCCTGTATGGGAAAACTTCTAGAGGGGCCAAGAGTGAGAGCCAGGGATAAGTCAGCACCATCTTAGTAACTGGCACTTCCTATCCATACAAAAGAAAATAACATCTATACAGGCTGAAAGAGTATTTAGGTAGGTTTTTAAAGTGGAAATTAGCCATAATGAGTTAGCAATAACAAATCAATTACTATGTTCCCAGAAAGGGGAGGAGTACTGAATGACTGTTGTTAATGGGCATCTCTGGCATGCTCAAGTGAAAAATATTAAAATAAGTATATTAATAAAAGCCCATCTATAAAAAGGCCTCAAATCAATTATCTAAGCTTCCACTTTAAGAATTTAAATTAAGCCCAAGTACACAGGAAAAGAAAATAAAGCTGTAACAGTACATCCTGTAACCACTTGAGCTGTACAAAATTAAACAGAAAAAAAAAAATCAATAAAATCAAAATGTCTTTGAAAAGATTAACAAGTGATTACTGTTTTGGAAAACTTCAAGGAAAAAAAAAGACAATTATCAATATCAAAAGTGAGAGGTTTCAGCTGTGACCAAAAGCAAAATGGAGTTATGTCTCAACATAAATGGCACGGTATCTCTTAAGACTTTCTGCCCAGAAGAATTTGGAGAACACCATACTCAGATAAAAGCAAAGAGATGTGCCACTCCTATAATCAGAAAGAATGAAAATTTCTCAAAACAGAAAGGAGCCAGAGGAAGAGCAAGAGGGCAGTGCTCAAGATATTCGTGAGACGTGCCCCAGAGAGCGCCATGGGCAGAAGTGCTGTCTCATGGACCAAGTATAAAGCTGAAGGTTCTAAAAGTACCGAGGAGCAAGAATTGAAGAAGAGTTTAAAAATGCAGCGGGAGGTGGTAGAAATGCAGGAAAAAAAAAATGAAGAGTTCAAGAAACTTGCTCTTGCAGAAAGGGGCCACCTGTTAAGAAATTGGTGAGGTAGGTAACCAAAGCATGACTCCCACTTCTGCACAGATGAGCAAATCAAACAATGCCCTGAGAATACCAGGAGGAGTCAAGGAAGTGAACTGCACAGCAAACTGAGAGCATCCCACTGTCCTGCTCCCGTGGCTACAGGATGTACCATTATTAAGCCTCTCAACTTGTTCTGAGGAAAGAAGAGAACATTTGATGAGGCTGAGTCTGCATATATGTCCCTGGCACAGCAGGTGGAGGCATCTCAGAAATAAACTCCGAACAAATATCATCTGAGGAGCAAGGAGGAAGGTATAAGCCAATTATCCTCCAAATTTGCTATGATCAAGATATCCACAGCACCACAGACCCCTGTGCTGCAAACCAAATACTGAGCAAGGCCCGTGACCTCAGAAGTACAGTGGACCAGGAGGCCGAAGAGCTTGAGAAACTGCAGCAAAACAAATTCAAAGCACAAGAAGTTGATCCTAGAATTGCTGAAGTGGGCTGTTTGCCCAAGAGCCCACCTATGAAACCAGCATTCAGCCTATTGGCTTTGATTTGGAAATTGAGAAAAGAAACCAGGCCTCGCCTTTGCAGTAAAGAACAGGATCTTATCGCCTGCCAAAGAAGATGAACCAAGAGGAGCTCAGTCTATCCCACATTATGGAGTGCCTTTCAAGCTCCATATCCCAGAGACAAAAACTGTAGAAATATGCCCTTCTCCTTTGATTCTTGGGACAAAGAACCCCAATTACAGAGGATAAAAAAGAATCGCAGTAAGGAGACATACCCAAGTTTAGCGCCCTTCTCTTGCCTCTTTTTGACAGCATTAACCCGCCAGAGAAGACGGTAAAGAAAGTGACGCAGACTGAGCCGTGTGAGTTGAAGACTGACGAAAGAGTGCCAGGAAGACGTGGAAGCACCAACTGGGGGCAGGACTGAAACAATTTGTTTCAAGGCTCATCCAAACACTGCTGTCTTTCAGGAGCCCTTTGTTCCCGAGAAAGAGAAAAAAAATCAGTTGCTGAGGACCTTTCTGGTTCTCTGATTCAGGAGAAGAGAGCCAAGGAGCGACAGGAGCTGGAAGAGAACGGCGGAGGCGGAAGCCCAGGAAGCCGAGCAGTTGGAGGAGGCAGGAATCAGGAGGAAGAGGAGCTGGCCAGACTACAGAAGAACTGGTGGTGCACAAGACAAATCCAATAGGCAAGTCCCAGGTGTGGAGATAAAGTCAAGCGACCAGCCTCTGACTGCGCCTGTCTCTCCCAAGTCCTCCCTCGATTCCACTGTGGAACTCGGCTGTGAGCTGTAGATACTGCCTGGCAGCAGGGGCGGCTCGTCTGTGACACCAGGCACAGGGAGAATTCATTTCTCTGGACTTACCAACCCATGCCTGACAGAGCATATGGACAACTGTGGGCCCGGCTCTGTGGAGGAGCATTTTCATACTTTTTAAAGCTAAAAAGAGACTCAACTGACTCATGTATGCCTTCTTGGAATTCGAATGGTTTCCTTTAGACATCTGTTGACCCGTAATTAGAATTTCAAGTCTCTGTGTCAGCACATGCAATTTCTTTTTCCCTTTATCTCTTCTAGATAGATAGATATAGATATAGATATAGATATAGATCAGATAGATATGTATTTATATCTATATCTATATATGTGTATATATATGTGTGTATATATATGTGTATATATGTGTGTATATATATGTGTGTATATATGTGTATATATATGTGTATGTATATATATATACATATATATATAATAAAATTATAGTACATAATTTTTTTAAAAATCAAAAATGAATGAGATATAACTATAGACTTCAAAGATATTATTGAAAGGAAAATAAATATTATAAACACTGTACCAATAAATATGAAACATGATAAAACAACTTCCTTATAAAACCTGTCATTCAAAAAAAAAATAACTTCAGGGCCGGAGAGTTAGCTCAGTGGTTCCGGCGCCTGTCTCGCAAGCGCAAGGACCCAGGTTCGATTCCCCGGTAACCACATAACAATACTGGGTGTGGAGACCCACACCCAGCAGCCAGTAATCCCAGCACTCGGGAGGCAGAGGCAGGAGGATTGTGATGTGAGTTGGAGGCTGAGCTCAGGGCCAGCCTGAACCACAAAGCGAGACCCTGTCTCCAAAAACCTAAAAAAAAAATAAAAATAAAAATAACTTCAACAGCCCTGTACCCGCTAAAGAGATGGAATTAAGACTTAAAACTCTTCTCATAAAAAGAATTTCTAGACCAGATGGCTTTGATGGTAAAGTTTACCAAACAACTAAGAATTAATACTGATTCGATATAAACTATTCCTAAAAAACAGGAGGAACATTTTTCAATTCTAGATCAGAATAATTGACACCAAAAACAGACATAAACAGTTCTCCTTATTAACCTAATTACAAAATTTTTCAACAAAATTTAACAAATCAAAACAATCAAGGAGTAAAAAGGATAATACATGATCAAGAGAGGTTCATTACAAAATAAGTTTTATATCTGACTATCAATTAGACGCCCACCCAAAGTGATCTGAAACAGTTTACGTTCCAAATTATTTTTTAAATCCTCAGCAAACAAAGAATAAAGAGAAACTCTCAACCTCATTTAAAAAAAGAAAAAACATTGAATTTCCTGGTGAAAGCCTGACTGCTTTCCCTTAAGGTCAAGAAAAGGCAAGGATGGATAAGCTTGTCACATTTATTTAACCTGTGATGAAAATCTGGGTTGATGTTGTAAGAGTGGTTCTGGCATCTGTCTTGCAAGCGCAAGAACCCGGGTTCGACCCCCGGTCACCACATACCGTACTGGGTGTGGAGACTCACGCCCAGCAGCAACCAGTACCACATATCACAGTGCTGGGCGTGGTGGCTCACGCCTGTAATCCCAGCATTTGGGAGGCAGAGGCAGGAGGATTGCTGTGATATGAGTTTGAGGCTGAGCTCAGGGCCAGCCTGAACCACAAAGTGAGATCCTGTCTCAAAAAAAAAAAAAAGAAAGAAAGAAAGAAAGAAAAACATTAAAACCAAACAGACTAGGAAGAAGTAAAACTGTTTCTATGTACAGGTTACTTGACTACTTATAGGGAGACCTCGAATATCTCCAGAACACTCCTAGAACCCTCCCAAAAAGAGTTTAACAAGGTTATAGAATAAAAACCAATTACCAGTATATACTACCACAGTCTATTAGTAATAAATATTTGAGGTTGAAATTAAAAAGAAATTCCACACAGAGTGGTATTAAAAAGAGGATGTGAAATACTTAGAAACAAATGTAATCAAACGTGTCACTGTGCTACAGATAGTCTGAACATGCTCCCAAGGCTTCCTATGCTGACAGCTGGCATCCAACGGGAGGCAGTGAGACACTTCAGAACAGGAGACCAACAGGCGGTGGTTTCCACACTGCCAGTGCTACCTTTGAGCGGGACCAAGGTCGTTTTCACCGGACCCTAGGCTACTTTCCAAGAGTAGGTTCTGTTACAAAGCAAAACTGACCCTTCATCAACTTCTGCCTTTTAGCTCTGACAGGCCCTCCTGCCACTATGAAGTCATCTGCCATGACATGAGGAAGCCAATGGAGAAGAGCAGAGACCACACACATATGGGCCGTCCAATCTCAGACTCAGCCTCCAAAACTACAGGTGAAATACACTGTCCTTTATCCAGCTTTAGGTGTTTGTTAACAGCAACAGAAAGGTGGTTAATGTAACATTTAAGACTTGTACACATTAACTGAAACAGTATGGTGTTTGTAAGAAAGACAAATATGTACATTGACAGAATAGAACAGACAATCTGAACACAACTCACACGTGCATAATGTCAAATAATTTTTTAGTAAGGATCTCAATGTAATGGGAAGAAAGTTAATTATTTCACAAACGATGCTAAAGGACATGATGCACATATTAAAAAAAAATATAAAAACTCATAGCATCTAAAATCTTGGGAAATTTCAGAGTGACCATATCTTTTGATACTCAAACACAGCCCTTCTCAAACAGCCACCAGAGTTTGTGCTCCTGAGATGACACCATTAGGACCTCCAGACACTGCAGGATAGTCACCAGAAAGAAGAAGCACTAGTAACAGAGTGGAACATTCAATCCACCCTCACTGCAGCCTATGCGGAGAGGAAAGGTCTGGAATTAAGTGCTCAATCTGCAAGGGCCAATGACTTAACAAATGGTGGCTCTGTGGCAAAATCCTTACTTAAAAAAACCCTAAACAACAGCTTTGGGGATTTTCCAGGTAAGTGAACATGTCAACCTGCTAGAGAGAGTGGCTGTCTGTATAGCACTGTTACTGGGTTCTAGAGTTCCACAGGCTCTAGGTTCTTGGTGTTCTACCAAGACAAGCGAAAGACATAGCAAGGTTTTACATTTATTAAAGGCACACAAAAGAAGTACAATCTGTAGACTGAAAAGGAGCACTAAGAAAGTTCACACTGGCCATGAGATTAATAGCAGCGGTCTTATGTACTCTTCATTCTTCAAGTTGATGTCAGAACCAGGCTGTCCTATCAAAAATCTGCTTCTTTTCACATCAGAACCATTAAGGCCCAGATGCAGGGCCTAAGAATTGTATTCTGTGAGTGTGTCCTGGATCTCTGTGATTGACAGCTCACTCCCACTTGGACATAGCCAAGTTGGCCATAACCTAATTTCCTGCCACAGGGATGGAAGCACTGCAATCCCTACATCCCAACTTATCCTATGCCCCTGTTCATTTGGTTGTTCCTTACATTTATCTTTTATAATAAACCAGTAATAGGAAGTAACATACTTCCTTGAATTCTGCGAGCTGAGTTAGGAAATCCCATTGGTGGCATCAATCATAATTTTTTCTTTTCATATCACTTCTATCACCAAATATGGGGAATGGAGTCTGTGCCAATTCTCTAATTCTCTGACTCCATGTAGGTTTCATCTCATAGGCATGACTGATTAAATTATTGGTCTCTGGTGATTAAACTCAATCTCTAACCCTTTTCTGCTTGCCAGAGGCAAGAGTGCTACATCTAACCCTTTAATCTCATAGTTGTATTTCTACCAGAAGTTCTCATCTGAAATGTATTCAGGGGGCCGGGTACTTAGCTCAGTGGTTCCAGTACCTGCTTGAGCACAAGGTCCCTAGTTCATCCCAGGTAACCACAAACAACAATGCTGGGTGTGGTGACTCACACCCACCAAAAATCAATCCCACATACCACAATGCTGGGCATGGTGGCTCACACCTGTAATCCGAGCACTCAGAGGCACAGGCAGGAGGGTTGCTGTGACTTTAAGGCTCACCTAGGTTACACAGAGAGCTCAGAACCAGCCTGAACTACAAAGCAAGACTCTGTCTCAAAAAAAAAAAAAATAAATAAAAGCAAGAAAAAAAAAAAGGTATTCAGAGATCCCCTAGCTTAGATTATCACATTACAAAACAAAGGCATGAACATCATTCAAGAAACTGTCAGCATTTCAGGAGCTTTGTGCTTCAAACTAGAGCAAAGACCAAATATGTTTTTCATCATAACAACTCAATTTCTAGAACATAATATATTCAAAAATTAGCTCAGAATACATCATCAGCCTAAACGCAAAGTATAAAAACCATAAAAGTACTACAAAAAACACAGGAGAAAATATTTGTGTTATGCCTTAGGGATAACCCACCAAAACAACATACATCATAAAAGAAAAAATGACAAATCAAAGTATAAAGAAAAAATATGCCACGGAAAGGGAAAAAATATTAGCATAACATACCAGATAAAAGACTTTAATCAAGAATATGTAACAATACCTAACATTCTAATAAAAATAGAGACAAGATCTGAATATTTTATCAAAATATATATACACATGACAAGCACAAGATGCTAAAAAATAGTCATTAAAGAAACAGGGGCCGGGGAGTTAGCTCAGTGGTTCCGGCGCCTGTCTCGCAAGCACAAGGACCCGGGTTCGATTCCCCGGTAACCACATAACAATACTGGGTGTGGAGACCCACACCCAGCAGCAACCAGTACCACATACCACAGTGCCGGGCGTGTTGGCTCACGCCTGTAATCCCAGCACTCGGGAGGCAGAGGCAGGAGGATTGCTGTGATGTGAGTTTGAGGCTGAGCTCAGGTCCAGCCTGAACCACAAAGCGAGACCCTGTCTCCAAAAACCTAAAAAAAAAAAAAAAAGAAAAGAAACAAAAACTTAAACTCATAACAACATATGACTACCTCTTTAGTAAAGTGCCTAAAATTGAAAAGACTGATAACATCTAGTGTTGAAAATAGATATGGACCTCCTGGAATTCTTACACATTGTTAGCAAAAATGCAAAGTGATAAGTTTCTTAGAAAACAACTGACAGTATCGTGGGTTTTGGTCTATTTTGTTTTCTTGTATTAGGGATCAAACCCAAGGTCCTATGGAGAGTTAACATGGTGACTATCACACGGTAACATGCCTTAGAAGGGGACTTAAGGATCCTGGCCTCTTCCTCTTTCCCTTAAATTCCCTGGAAAATGACCATGAGTGTTTTTGCTCTTCCAAGCATTCTTGTGATGATCTTGCCTTGCCACAGACTCTAACCAATGCAGCTTATCAATCATGGACTGAAAACTCTTAGGCTGTGGGCCAAAAGAGAGCCTTTTCTCTTAAATTACTTATCTCAGGTGTCTTATTACATTAATAGAAAGCTGACTAACCCAACAGTCAAACTAATGCACCTAGAAGCAACATGAACAAAATCCCAAAATAGGAAAACTCAATGGACTGGTAAAAAGCAATAATATCCATACAAGGAATGACTACTCAGCAGACAAGCTGAATACTCAGCAATAAACTGAAAATCATATTTGCCAAAAAAAAATGAAATTACTGAAGCATAAAACATGGGCGAACCCAAAGCATTATGTGAAGTGAAAGAGGCTAGACATAAAACACCACCTATACTACCAGTCCGTTTATAAGACACTCTAGAACAGACAAAACTACAATAGCACCAAGGAGACCTGGATCTTGGGAGGTCAAGATGGGTAAAGAGGACTGACTACAAATGGGCAGGCGATAAACATGACCTCTGTCATCACTGTGTTCCCTTTAATTACCCCCTGTCCATACTCATCAGTTACACACTTAGAGGAGGAAAGTTTTAAGTAATTTGTATCTCAAAACAAATTTTTTTTTAAATTTCAGAGAATGATATACAACCACAAAACCTCTATGTTGACATGCTAAACTAATACAAATACAAATTTGTGATACCTTTGCTTTACTTATCACTTCATTTATCTAAGAGTCTAACTAGGTAAACAAATATACAGTTAAGATCATGAAACAATATTGAAAAGATTACTTCATTAGTCAGAGGTTTCCACATATCTATATCTGTCATGAGATCGGTATCTATTACAATAGTACACGCTGTATTCAATAATGCAGGTTGACAGCTTTAGTGAGAAGTGTTTAGTCATAACATCATTTACTAGAATTCAAAAGCAGAAGTAAAACAACCTCTTTTTTAAAAAACCCACACTGATATAATTCAGTGAGATACTCAATTTAGAGTTCTACACACAAGAATCAATTACCAAGAATTGTTTGTCATCTATTTTAGGAATTTTGGAGAGAAAAAAAAAATCCTGTCTCAGTAATTTCTCATAAAATTTCACTTTAAAATATTATAGTAAGAAACTATAGTAAGGTAAGGCACTCTGTAGTTTAGTATCAGAACAGTTAAAAGCAAACAGACGACTATTTCTGGCTAATGTTGTTCAAAAAGACTTTTTCATAATTTCACTATAAGCAATAAAATTTTGAGCAAATATGAAAATAGAATTATTTTAGCTTTCACGTGTAAGAAACATTAAAATGAATAAAAATTTTCTGTAACATGCAGCAAGGGAAGTAGCACACACTCAGACCAATCTCTAATATAATCAGTGAAGCTGATGCTTCACAAGAAGCTTTGGCTAACAAAAGGCATTTCCTAATATTCTGAGAAGTACAGAAAGCCCTAGCCCAGAGACAGTGTTCTAATCTACAAGAAAGATAAACAGTGACTTCCAACTGACAGAGCCACTAAAATATGTAAATATATCGAGTTTTAAGACCTTTAAAAGGAACCTTCATATTCCTTTTAGATTTTATATTATAAACCACAGTATAATAAAGAAAGCCCTGTCTGGGGGTAGCTCAGTGGGAGAGTGCTTGTCTGATATTCCCCAGGCCAAGGGTTTGTTCCTACTTTACCCCCTACTCCCTGGCCCCCAAAAAAACCTGTCCTGGAAGTCAAGCAGTCCCAATTAACCCACTATATTTAACCAGGACCTTTACTCCTAGGCATTCTGTAAAATGAAAGGATCTGAATTATTCTAAGAAGTCTCTTCATACTCTAAAAGTTTACAGTCTAACATTTTGCTCAATGTTTTAACAATAATTCAGGGACACAGACACAATTCAAGTTACCAAAACAGAAAAATATATTAATACACCTCAAAAGTAGTTTAAATTATTTATTGGGTATATATTTGCTTAATATAATTTTCAATATAATAGAATTAAGATTTTCAATGCAGGGCCGGGGAGTTAGCTCAGTGGTTCCGGTGCCTGTCTTGCAAGCGCAAGGACCCGGGTTCGATTCCCCGGTAACCACATAACAATACTGGGTGTGGAGACTCACGCCCAGCAGCAACCAGTACCACATACCACAGTGCCGGGCGTGTTGGCTCACGCCTGTAATCCCAGCACTCGGGAGGCAGAGGCAGGAGGATTGCTGTGATGTGAGTTGGAGGCTGAGCTCAGGTCCAGCCTGAACCACAAAGCGAGACCCTGTCTCAAAAAAAAAACCTAAAAAAAAAAAAAAAAAAAAAGATTTTCAATGCAGAAAATATCACCCTGATCTGAAAGCGTACTTATAATAATATTGAGTATATCTTGAGTTATGTAACTCTTTTATGCATTTGCCTAAATGTAAGACTCTTTATATGTATCCTATTGGTTGCTTAATATTCTAATGAGTGCGTGTACATATTTGTACAAGGGTTATGTAGTCGTATAATAAAATGTTAGAAGAAAATTTATAAAATTTTAATTATTAGGAGAAGAAAGGAACAGAATCAAGATTTCTCTTTGTATACTTCTGCATACATTTCAATTTACTAAATACTCTTTAAAGTAAAATTTGATTAATATAACTGAAACACAGTTACCGCTGGTCCAGTGCAACATAAGAATTTAACAGTCTTAGTTATCTGCTTTCCTAGCACTTTAGACAAAGGACCATGGGAAAATAAAGCCAAGTCAGCAGTGAGTACACTCTCAGAGGACAAAGGGTCTGAGATAATTCAGAGAAACTCCTTGAACACGTGCCAACAATCCCTTAAAAAGCATCGGTGAATTAGAGCACTGTTTAAAGGCTAATTTTAGCAAACACCCTCTGAGCCCCTATTACATGTTATGTTCTGAGAACACAAAAGATAACAAATAAAAAAAGTTTCTCTGCTCAAGGAACCTGAGGCCAGATCACTTTATAAACTTTAAGTTTTTAGAAATGACCGAGGTTCCACTGACTTCACCCACACAGAGAAACTTTTGTGGAGACAAAATGGAAAATCTGTTTGCTTTTAACTGCTCTTACCTGGGGAGATAAGACACTCCAAAAGAATAATCAACAAATGGGTACATTGTTTTTAAGGTGCTGTTGGAGTTTTTTTAAACCTTTAGTACTACTTCAGAATAAAAGTTAAAGATTTCATTATGTGAGCCAGGCATGGCGGTGCACACTGGTTAATCCCAGCACTCTGAGGGACTGAGAACGGAGCACAGCAAGTCCAAGACTATCTTGGACAACTTAGCAACTTTAGTGAGGCCCTGTCTTAAAACAAGGAAGTATGCCAAAAAGGTGCTGACAACGTAGATGAGAGCAGAGGCCTGGAGTTCAATTCCTAGAAAGGACTGTCCAAAGATTCTATTACATGAAAGACTGTGTTCTTCAATAATAGATAGATAAGTACCCTGAATAAAAGTAAGATATGTATGCTATTATAGACTACGATAAATTTAAGTATTCTTTTAACCAGGTAAAAAAGACTTTATTCACCTGGAATTATATTTCATATTACAAGTAAACACAGATGAACTTGTATGAAATCCAGGCAGAAAAAAAACTTTCAGAGAAATCTGAAAGAATGTTTCCAAATGACTCAGTAAATTACTAACACTATTTGCACCAACTTTCTTACAATACCGACTTGGACAAAACAGTAACAGGGCCAGGATTTAGCTCAGTGGTTCTGGTGCCTGCCTTGCAAGTGCAAGGACCCTGTTCTATCCCGGTAACTACACACAACAATGCTGGGTGTGGAGACTCACACCCACCAGCAATCAGAACCATTACCACAGTGCCAGGCTTGGTGGCTCATGCCTGTAATTCCAGCACTCAGGAGGCAGAGGCAGGAGGATTTTGCTGTGAGTTGGAGGCTGAGCTCAGGGCCAGCCTGAACTACAAAAGTAAGACTCTTATCTCTTAAAAAAAAAAAAAAAAACACAGTAACAAACCTTATGAATTAAAATGTTAAAGATTACCCTGATCAGGGGAAAGTTTAAAAGTACACAAAGACAGGGCCGGGGAGTTAGCTCAGTGGTTCCGGCGCCTGTCTTGCAAGCGCAAGGACCTGGGTTCGATTCCCCGGTAACCACATAACAATACTGGGTGTGGAGACCCACACCCAGCAGCAACCAGTACCACATACCACAGTGTCGGGCGTGGTGGCTCACGCCTGTAATCCCAGCACTCGGGAGGCAGAGGCAGGAGGATTGTGATGTGAGTTTGAGGCTGAGCTCAGGGCCAGCCTAAACCACAAAAGCGAGACCCTGTCTCAAAAAACCTAAAAGAAAAAAAAAAAAAAAAAAAAAGTACACAAAGACATAGAGCACATTGGAAAAAAGTATTCAAAACTAACTTGCTCATCTGATAAAACAGTATTTTGAATATTACTTAATATGTCTACAAAAAGGAACTGAAAACAACAGCTATGGACTGCAAGAAAGCACAGAAGCTCTTTTCAAACAATATTATTAAAGAACAAATAAATGGGAAGTTAAAGACAGGTAAAATAAAAAAGCTATCATTAATTACAATGTGATAACTATAAACTATTACAGACAAAAGCTTAACAAAAATTAACACTTATAGTGTTTTTCTGCCCTCACAGTTTTATGACCGCTTTCAAAGATTCATGCACTCAGCCTTCCCTCAAAAGCCCTAAAACACTCTACAGCTTCCTAATAAGCTACCCTTTCATCCCTAGAAAACCTACAAGCCACCAGGTATGGCGTGAGAGCCATTCACCCCAAGACCACGTTCATCAGGTCTAAAAGTTTCTATTCTGAAAGTTACAGAAATAAAAATTATAATCCTCTTGGTGTAAGTTCCTCATCTTGTTTTTTAAAAACTCAAAATGTAAAACCTTTATAAAAACCAAAGAGTTTCACTTATTGACTACAGTTGGCTCTCCCACTCTGTGGATTTGACATCCTCTCAATCAACCAACCTCAAGGAGAGAGTAATGGGAAGAGGGTGTTAATCCACACTGAACGAATATAAACTTTTTGTTAACAGTCTCTAAATAGTATAGTATAAAATTATACAGCATTTATATTGCATTGGATATTATAAGTACTCTAGAAATGATTTAAAGTTTACAGAATATATAAGTTACATGAAACACCACCCCATTTCCTGTAAGAGACCAAGGAACAACTCCAGTACAGCGCACTTTCCCGACACCGTAACAGTGAAATCTCTAACACCCCTACTAGGCAGGCAGATGTGAAGAGGGGCCTACAATGTCTAACAGCACAGCCCAGGCACAGGAGGATACCAGTTCTATACTCTCTGACTAGCCATCACGAATTAAAGTTAATCCCTGTAATATGTTACACTACATTTTAAGAAAGCAACAAAATCCTGTCAAAGCCAAAACATAACTCAAGCGCTATACGCTCATACATGTCTACAATGTTTTAAGGTAAGAAATTAAAGCTCAAAAAGAATATTGACCACAATAAGACACGTCTAAAAATGTTTTGTCTACAAATACTGCCTCATGTTCTCAGAACTCTTCCAAGTATGTATCCAAAATACTCAGTAAATATTTGCTTAATGAACAGAACACTGCAGTGGTTCCCCTGAAAGTCTGATTACTCTAAGGGAATTACCCTATTTCTATTTTAACTGAAAAAGTGTATTTTATGCTTTAAATTCTGTACTTGCTTACTGGTAAATTACAAGGCATTGCCTTTTTTCATCTTGATCACTTACACTTTTTATTAGCTGAAAATGATTCACTGAGTATCATGGCTTAGAAATATTAAGTGAAATCCAAGATACATCAATAGTTAGCTTTGGTAATGCAGCATGAACAGAGAAATGCACACGTGCATTAGTCATATCCTCAGTGCCACAGACACCAACCTGGAAATACTGTACAATCACAGGAACACAACCTTGGGGCGCTGCTATCATCACCAATTCCCAAAGCAAACTCTACACTGAGTACTTCATGACGAGGCAAATACTGCTGGTCAATTAAAGCACCGCAGCTTACTGCTGGGACAGAAAACAAACCTCCCTTCCCAACAGATATTTCATAAATACTATTCATATGCCACAAATATTTTAGTGGCTCCAGTTATTTTTTCAACTTCTAAAACAACTCACACCGCAGAAGTTTCTTTCTAATACTAATTACTTTTTCATGTGAAACAATAAAAAAGCAAACAGAGGAGTTGCTGGTAATGAAGGTCAAGCCCCAGAACATTTTAATGAAACAAACTTTAATATAATTTCACAATAAAAAAAGAAACATTATGATTCCATAATAAAATTTATTTACATACCAGCACAGAATATCCCTGGGACTTCGCTCCTAATTATTACAGTCCGAATTTTCTTATCAGATTTTAAAGCATCCACAGCTTTTGATAACTAAACAAAAATAGGGAGGGGAAGAAGGAAAAAGAAAAATATCATTTTCAGACTGAGGTCAACATCAGATCTTAATATTAGAAGTAAATATTTTAACTTTTACACTCACCGTTTTTATAAGATTTTTACTGAGTGAATTTTTTCCATAAGCTCTGTTTATTCCAAGCACCACAATTCCTAGTTAAGGAAAGGGAGGGCGGGGGACAGACATACTTGAGTTAGAGTGGTATTCTGAGAACAAAGACTCTAACATGTCTAGCTCAAGTGGAACTTAACAAATCTACCAGCACCTTTAAGTTCCCTGCGAGAGCTTTATCCTTATTTTCATGCCCATTTTCCTTTCCAAGATAAGCATTAAAAAAAAAAAAAAAAAAAAACCACAAGTACCTATATAAACTTTACATCACTAAATCACACTACCTGAGAGGATGCCACACTTATTAGTGAAAACCTGAAATGACATGGTGCTATGTCAGATACGTCCTCACCAGCTTCAGGTACACAGTATAAAGGAGCAACTGTGGACAAAACCTTGGTGAGTGCAAAGATGATCCATGCTGCTTTCTGCTGGGAGCCAGTGCTCACAGCTCATGTACTTCCTATTGCACCATACTACACAGTCCTCAGTACTTTCCCACCAGACTTCTCTCCTGACTTTTGTCCTACACTTAACCTGAGGGTAGCTCCATGTAGGGGGCAGACAACAAGCAACTCAAACTCAATCTACAGCAAACGAAGTTCATTATCTCCCCCCCAAACCCAGGCCTTTCTCCTACCTCCCCTAATTTTATCAGAGAGCATCATTCCAATTGTAGGAGTCACATCAATTTCCTAAACACAAATCTATGTACAGAATTCGCTACTTCCTTCAAAACTTTTAATTATCTCAAAATATCTGAATTCAAAGTGGAAATTCATAGTTTGAAATTCTGTAAACCTTCTTGCCCCACAGTAAGCCCAGTTCTGACTGTGTATCCGAGACACCTTCTGTCAGGCTGAGAATGGTCCTCATATGTAAAGAGGTGAACAGAAGACACTAAAATTATACATCTTCTGTCCAAGAAAGCAAACGGACCCACTTGTAAGGCAAGTACAAAGATGATTTCAGCTCATCTGTTCAACAGAACAGATCCCAACTGATCTCAGAGTACAGAATATCCTGAGAGAGAACCTGTATCTGCAACAGGCTCTGCGTGACCTTGGGGAGATCCCAACAGCCACCACTAATGGAGCACACTAATACACATCAGCACTATTACTCCAGAGCCACAGGTGTATTGACTCACGCAGTCTCCACAACTCAAGGGACAGACACTGTGTTTATCACCAGTTAACAGATAAGCGACCTTGAGACTCAGTCCTTAAGCTTGTAAGCGGCAGTCAACTCCACTTCAGAATGACTAGGCCACACCACTCAACTTCAGTATCTTTGTGAAGAAAGTGAAGTAATGAGCAAAGCTTATATATACAGGGAGTGGCAGGGCTGAAGGGAGAGCAAGAAAATGGAAAAAACAAGAATCAAGATATATCATATACAGGTAAAATTCTCAATGATGAATATGAGCATAATGTAGACTTCAAATGCACCAATAAACTCAATTTAAAATATATAAGCCAAGGATTTAAATGTTAAAAAAAAAAGAAACAAATTAAGTAATGAAAACTAGATATATTAAAACTACTTATATTAAATATGCGTTATGGTAGCTGCCCTTTATGAGGTAAAGACAAATATTAACAACTATCAAAATATACAATTCAAAAATCTCTTAGATGCCATGAATGGTGGTGCTATAGTACCTTGTCAGCAGAACTGATACGTTGTGGGAAAAAGGGGAATGGTGAGGGAAAGTTTTCTGGGGGCCATGCTGAAAGAGTTAAAAGGACGAAGCAGAGTTACGGTGGGAGTGGAGGAGGGGCCTGATTTCTAGGCAGAGGGACTAGAGAGAATACAAACCAGTAATGATCCCATTAGAGAATAAAGCAGTCACAGTTCTATGATCAGGAAAGAGTCGGAAAGACTGCACACCTCAGCAAAGGCCAGATAATGTCCTCCCAGTGCTGCTCTCAGTGTGGTCTTTACCCTAAGAGCAAGGAGTAAACATGGAAGGATTTTAAGAATAAACACGCACAACGTGGGGGAGAAA
>PVIR01017749.1:0-34441 GCA_004026965.1 Petromus typicus | reverse complement strand
CTTGTTAGAAGCGCCCCTCACCCTACCCACCATTCCACACCATCACAAGTCCCCAGGCGATGCAATGGGGGAAGCTGTGACCTCGGGGCTTCCCTGCCTTCCTTCACTTGCCTTTGTCTTTTTCCTCTAAATTTATTTATTGAAATCTCGCTTTCAGGGATGTCTCCTCGCCCCTTTCCTTGTCATTGAGCCTGCAGATGTGCTTACTTTTCCTTTTCCTCTTTTTTTTTTATTTAATGGGACTCCAGAGAGTCAAAGGGAGAACATGTGGTCCGAAGTCCACCCGTGAGGGCTCAGCTGAGTCAGCCTGGGAGCGCCAAGGTGATGACAGCACAGCCACAGCCCCTTTGTCACTTGCTTGTGTCCTGTGGCACAGAGGTGGCGCGGCTGACATCCCCACCCTCAGGAGCAGCTGGTGCCGGCCTCCAGCTGTGCATCCTCCTTTACTATGCCAGCCCTTTACTTCTCATTTCGAGACAGTGGCCCAGGCTGGGCTCCAACCTGTGATCTTCCTGCCTTGGGACTAAGTTCAGGGGTCACAGGTGGTCCCGCTAACCCAGCACTTTACATCTGATCCTGGCAGGCGGCTTAGCAGAGTCCCCCATCTGTCCCGCCTCTTTCTCCCTCTGTAACTCTGGCCACACTGTCTGTTTTCTGTGCTATTTCTCCAAACCTCTGAGTGGAGCAATGGGGTATGCTTCACTGGAGTGGTTTGATCACTTGGCACCACTTCCTGGAGACTAATCTGAGCTGTCCCACGCTGACCACTGGACCACAGGGCGGCGGTCAACTTGAGGGGGACATCCGGAGCCTTCCAGTGTGGGGCCGTGAGCCGCTTCCCGAGTGAGCTGAGTTTGTCTCGCTGAGGTGAAGTGTCAGGAGGAAGCTGCCGCGGTACCTCAGCAACTCTGTCCGGTGGAGAGAGACCGTGCAAGCACCTGCTCGGCATCCCATTCTGAGCGTCTTCCCATGGTTTCTTCACCATCTGGCCGCCTCCTCAGTGAAGGGCATGTGCATCTTAGCCCACTTTCTAGGTGGACTGAGTGGTTTTGGTTTTTCCTCTCCAAGGTTGCATTCCAAGAGCTCTCCATGTATCTGTCCTAGATACTGTAACTACTGCTGGCAATCAGCCACTGTAAAATTTCATGTGGAGGAAAATAAGGCATGATGAGTCTATCTCATCTGACCACATGAATACTCCTCCCTCTACAGAGACTGAACTGTCTGTATCTGCCTGAGCCGGCCATCTTCAGCTGTTTATCCTCCTGCCGCTGTCTTGATTCTGAGCCTCTGTAGAACTAGAAACTGTGGACCTTCCAGCTTTTAAAAATTCTTTTCCAGACTGTTTTAGCTATTCTAGACCTCTGAAGTTTCTGACTTTTAGGGTCAGCTCATCAATTTCTGCAAAAAAGCCAGCTGGGGGTTTGATAAGGATTGTACAGTAAATCAACTTCAGTCACTTTAACAGCACTGTCAGCTGGCTGCGGTGGCAAATGCCTGTGATCCCAGCCGTTGGGAGGCTGAGGCAGGAGGATTACCTGGAGTTCAAGGCCAGCTTCAGCTACACTGCAAGACACTGTCTCAAAAGAAAAACACAGAACACAAAAACAGTGCTGTCTTCTAGCTCATAACTGCAGCCTCTTTGGTGAAAGGGTTTTTCCCACAATTGGTTTTCTAACTGTGCACACATATCCGCCTGCACACACATATACTGAAACACAACACTCAAGGATTATTTCCTTAAGAATCATATACTTAGTACAACAGGTTGAGGAAATGAGATAAACGTCTACAAACATAGTGGTTTTGGGGGGTTTTTTTTTCCGTTTTTTGAGACAGGGTTTTGCTTTGTAGTTCAGGCTGGCCCTGGGCTCAGCCTTGAACTTCTGCCTCTGCCTCCCAAGTGCTGGGATTACAAGTGTGAGCTACCATGGCACCGTGGTATGTGGTTACTGGGGACTGAATGTGGGCCTTGTATTTGCAAGACATCTATCTTTATCTTTGACAAAGGAGCCAAACACCCTCACTGAGGAAAGATAGACTCTTTAATAACTGGTGCTTGAAAAACTGGGTTTCAACCTGCCAAAGACTAAAGCTAGACCTATGTCTTTCACCATGGTCTAAACTAAAATCAGAGTGGATTAGAGACCTAAATATTAAAACAGAAACACTAAACCTGCTGCAAAACAGGTTAGGTAGAGCTCCTGGAGACATTGGCATAGGGAAAAACTTCATGAACAAAATCTCAGCAGCACGCGAACTAGCAGAAGGAATCAACATCTGGGATCTTGCCTTATAAAAGCTTTGGCACAGCAAGAGAAACCACCAGTAGAGCGAAAAGAAAACCAACACTATGGGAAAAAATTTTTACTAGCTGTATCTCAGATAAAGCCTACTACAGTATATAAAGAGCTTAAAAATCCAGCCCCCACCCCTCCAATTCAAAAATGAGTATCTAACAAAAGAGTAAGGAAACAAATTTTATGTATATGGGGGGGCGGTAGGGTGGGTAGGGCTATGGGAAAAAAAACGAGAATTAAGTTGTGTCTTATACTGGTACAAATGCCCATTATGGAGTGCAATCATGATGGCGTATATGTAATATACCAATAAAGATAATTTTAAAAAAAATGGGTATGTGTAGCCGAGGATTTAGCTCAGTGGTTCTTGTGTCTGCCTGGCAAGTGCAAGGTCCCAAGTTCAATTTCTGGTAACCACAAACCACAATGCTGGGCATGATGACTTACGCCTGTAAGCTCAGGAGGCAGAGGCAATAGGACTGCTCTGAGCTTGAGGCTTATCTGGGCTATATAGTAAGTTTGAGGTCAGCCTGAACTACAAAGCGAGACCCTGTCTCAAAAAAAGACTGACTAAAAATAAATAAATAAAATGAGCATCTGAAATGAACTTTTCAGAGGAAGAAGTAAAAGCAGCAAGAAACACATGAAGAAATGTTCAACACCTCTGGTCATTCGAGAGATGTAAATGAAATCAACCAACGACAAATGCTGGCCAGGCTGTATGGAGAAAGGAACCCTTGTCCATTATTGGAGGGAATGTAGACTAGTACAACTACTATGGAGATCAGTGTGGAGATTCCTCAAAAAACTAGTCTTAGAGGTCCCTTTTGACCCTTCTATTTCCCTGCTGGGTATATACATTAAAGAATTACAAGATTTCTATCACAGTGACATATGTATGTACCCTTCCATGTTTATAGCAGCTCCGTTTGTGATAGCTAAATTTTAAGAGCCCAAATACCCATCAACAGGAGACTGGATAAAGAAGATGTGTTTTCTTAATAAAATGGAGTATTACTCTGTCATAAAGAATGATAAGTCCTTTATCATTTGAGTCCTTTATATTTAAATGTTATACTTAACATACCTTGAGGACATACTCGTAAGTGAAATAAATAGGACATAGATGTGTAAGTACTGTAGCTTTTCTTTAGTATGAGAAACTGAAGGTGTAAGTGAGTTCTAAAACATATGATAGGTATTGTGAAATAGTAAGAAAATATTCAAAGGGAAAAGGGGGGACAGGGGTAAGTAAAGAAGGGAAATAAAAAATCTGATGGTTAAAAAAAGAAACAAGGGCCAGGGATTTAGCTCAGTGTTTCTGGCGCCTGTCTTGCAAGTGCTAAGGCCCAGGTTCAATTGCCGGTAACCACACACAATACTGGATGTGGAGACTCATGCCCAGCAGCAATCAGTACCACATACCACAGTGCCGGGCATGGTGGCTCACGTCTGTAATCCCAGCACACAGGAGGCAGAGGCAGGAGGATTGCTGTGATATGAGTTTGAGGCTGAGCTCAGTGCCAACCTGGACTACAAAGCGAGTCTCTGTCTCAAAAAAAAAAAAAAGGAAACAAAGCTTAGTAGATACAGGGTGTGGCTTGTGGGGGGGGCAGAGGAATGGGAAAAAATGAGAAGTTGTTATGTACTGGTACAAATTCTTAATGTCAACTATGATCACAATGTGCATATTGAATATTCCAATATAATCAATTAAAGAAAAAAAAAAAAAGACTTCAGGGACCCACTCGGGCAGAGACCTGCCCAAGCTGTCATGCAGTGTCTTTGAAGGCCAAGGGTTGTGCAAAACTGGCTTCGGCTGCATGGTATGTGGTAGGTCACGGGAGACACAGAACTCCCATGTTTCAGAAACACTTTCACTTTATGGCACAACGATGGCATCATCCTAAGCCAAATATGGAAATGAGAACATTTTATTTGCTTAACAAACCCTAAAACAATAAACACCCAGGCTATACAGACAGACAACTGACAGCCACGTAATGAAATTTCCAAAACGTGCAAACAAAGTGTCATCTCCGAGGTTATTTTTAGGTCTAGAGCCCACACTCAGCACCATGGCTCTCAGGCCTCTCCCGAAGGAGACGAAGCCATCTTGTAGCACGCTCATGCGGGCTGTGGTTGGTTCTTCTCCGGACTTGACATAACCAAGCAGGGAAACTCCTAGAAGGTACTTCAATGTGCAGGGCTAAGTCCCTGGTTTGAATATTTTGGAAAATGGAATAATCAAGCCAAGATGGCAGCCTCAGAAATAATCACTCTCCTAGTAGTTCTGACCCTTTGAGGGCAGAGTCCTCTGCCAAGATGACCGTTCTCACACATGTCGTTTCCTATACACTTTGTGCCCAGTGCTGAGGTCCAGCCTGGGGCCTCTACCTGAGCTACACTATCCTGTACACCTTACACCTACAATATCCCAGGTGTAGGAATGCGTACAAAGACGGAGAGAAGTTCAGATTCATCCAAGAGGATAAAAATGTCCTCCCTTTCCTCAGGTCACCTCCGCCCTTCACTCCTGCTTAAAAGCAAAGACTGACAGTTTCTGACTAGCAGAAAGATCGGAAGGTTTGTGCTTTTTGGGCAGATTCAGATTCTCTTTTGCTGCTTCCTCGTGGCTTTGTGAGTTGTGACTTTTATCGTCCACATGTTTCCGCTTCTTTGCTTCGGCTTGAGAGCCTGCAGCCTCTCCTTTGGCCTTGTTAGTCCATGCCTTGGTGAAAATAGGGGAAGAGGAAAAATTTTAAGTGACAGCAACAAAAATGAATGGAAAGGATTGCTTTACTTTGCCAGGTAACATTTTCACATATAAAACAGAATAGTTAGCATCAGAAGTGAGTTAATCATTAAGATTCTAATCATTAGCACGACTTTTATTCTTTGGAAAAAAATATTTGCAAACTATTGGACAAAGGGTTGATGTTCAGAATACTTAAGGAACTCAGAAAATTCCACAGCCTAAAACAGCCCTGTTAAAGGATAGGTAATACATCATAGATAGACCTTTCTCAAAGAAAGCATAAAAGGGGCCACAGAAGCATGACAAAATGGTCAAAATCAGTGAGCGTCAAGGAAATGAAAGTCAAAAGCACACAGCTCTCACTTTATCCCAAGGCATTAGCAGAAAAATCAAAGAATCAACGTGCCTGAGGATCGAGCAGAAGGTGGCAATGTCCATCAGCACAGCTGGGATGGGAAACTACGGGCTCTCACGAAATCCAGCCTATAAGGGACGCCCAGCAGCCCCAACGTGGGCACACACCCAGAGCAGAGGACCTCGGTCCCAGGAGAGATGCTCACTCCCAACAGCTAAGGAGCAATAAGCACACATCGCTCTCCAGGGTCAGACTGCTAACCACACTGAGGAGAAAATGAAACCCTGTCACCGTGACATGATGGGACTAAGTGTGTGCGAAGTGAAAAAAGCCAGGAAGAGAACAGGCATGACAACATTCAGTTGGAATCTGTAACCTGAGCACCCTGCAGGCGGAGGCAAGGCTGTAGCCAGCCTGGGCTACATAGCAAGTTCAAGGCCAGCCTGATTACATAGCAGACGCTATCTCAAAAAACAAAAGCAAGCCTATCTCACAGAGACTGAGAGCAGAATGCCAGTTACCAAGGCTGGGTGGAGGGTCTGGGGAACGCCAGGAAGGCAGGCAGTGGAAACCACACCATGGGCAGGAGAGGCAGTGCTGGCGTGAAACTGTACCATACTTAAGAGATGGAGAAAGGAATGTGGGAAGTTTTCACCGTAAAGAAACGATGAATGTCTGGAGATCGATACAGTATGTATCAGTCTATCTAAATCTGACCTAAAAGATATACAGCTGAAATCTGGAAGAGTACCCAGTTAATATCACAACTTCTATGCAGCAGTCAAATATCTAAAGTACTTCTACAAGCATCAAGTCTTTATTTTATTTTATTTTATTTTTTTGAGACAGGGTCTTGCTTTTTCAGCTCTGGCCCTGAGCTCAGCCTTGAACTCAGCAATCCTCCTGCCTCTGCCGCCCAAGTGCTGGGATTACAGGTGTGAGCCACCACACTGCGCACTATGGTATGTGTACTGATTGCTGGTGGACGTGAGTCTCCACCCCCGGCATTGCTGTATGTGGTTACCGGGACTGAACCCTGGCCCTTGCACTTGCAAGGCAGGTGCTAGAACCACTGAGCTAAATCCCTGGCACCAAGTCTTTTATTCTTGATTGCAGAGCATAATAAAAAACTGACATTCTATTTTTATAATATTTCAGTCTAAACTCAGCTACCAATTATTCATTTTAAGTATGAAATATTATAACTGCAGGAACTTTTCGAGATAATTGTAGGGTTTTCCCCCTCAGTGTTGGAGACTGAACCTAGAGTCGTGGCACTGAGCTACAGACCATTTTTACTTATTTATATTTTGTTTTGATATAGGCTCTTGCAAAGTTGCTGGGCTAGGTAAGAACTTGCAACCCTCCTGCCTCAACCTCCAAGAGCACTTAGAAGTGTGGGCCACTAACGTCGCTGAGAACTGAAGATTTACATGTAACTGTAGGAAAGATTCTGGGTAGCCTTGGCCCAGTTCTCCTAAAGGTTAACAATGTTCCCAATTGCAATGCAATTCTTTTTTCTTAGTTTTTTGAGACAGAGTCTCACTTTGTAGTTCAGGCTGGCCCTGTGCTCAGCCTCAAACTCAGCAATCCTCCTGCATCTGCCTCCTGAAAGTTGGGATTACAGGTGTGAGCCACCATGTCTGGCACTGTGGTATGTGGTACTGACTGCTGATGGGTGTGAGTTACCACACCCAACATTATTGTATTTGGTTACTGGGAATGGAACCTGAGGCCTTGTGCTTGCAAGGTAGGCACTGGAATCATTAAGCTAAATCCCCAGCCCCTGTAATGCAATTCTAGTGGCCAGGGCAGGGACACTCTCAGTCCCCTCCCAGTCAAGGGTGGACAGGCACAAGTGTCTCACGCTGCTGCGGGTTCGTGGGTCACTTTCACAGCCCGACAGTGGGCAGCTCCCTCCAAGGGTCTTCACGCTGTTCACTCTGGGGGCCACCACCCAGATGCCAAACGTACCCACGCTTCACACCTCCTGCAGTGCCACTCCAGAAACTCGCTGCAAACTTCTACACTACAGAGTATACCAAATGGTGCACAGCATTTTGTATGTTGCTTAATCTTTTAATCTACAATAGCTCCCTTTCTCCTATTTTGTTTTCCTGGCCATGTACCAATTTCTTCCTTCCCTGTACTGGCAGCTGAAGCCAAGGCCTTCACTCTGAGCTATGTTCTCAGCTCTTCTTGATTTTTATTTTAATACAGGGTCTCGCTGAACTGCCTAGATGCTCAGGTAGGGCTGGAACTTGTGAACTTCCTGCCCCAGCCTGCCCGGATTACAGGTGTGCACCACAACCTCTAGATGACATTTAATTTTAAGCATTCAAAACCACACTGACAGGCTGGGGATGTGCTTGGGTTCGAGGCACGGCTTTGCTCTCTGTTCACTCAGATGTATCTAATTCTGGAGAATCTTTATTCCCTTCAGTAATACTGACAAAAGCAGGAAACACAAACTTGAAAAACAGGCTGTAAGTAGGTTGGGAGCTGTTAGCACAGATTCTGACTCTCTCATTACTCAAGACCCACAGCAAGTGGCTGTGTCACTGTGACCCTGAAGAGGTGGGAGCTGGGGAACCCCCAGGACCTGTAACTTCCCAAGGAAGCCCCTCAGTGTGGAGAGAAGCTGGATCTTCACAGGAAAGGCAGGGACAGGACGCAACATTGCCCTCATTCCCCTGAAGGAGAACTCTCAGTAAGCACACAGCCTTTTAAAATCCCACCTGCAAGGACTGTGAGGTACCAGTTCAAAGACAGAATGTCTTCAATTTTACACATGCATCATTTCTGCTTTTGATTTATAACTAATGGAGCTTTTCTTGGAGGTGCCTCTCGAAACTACAAACCCACATGTTCAAAACTGACACTTCCATTTCTTCCCTCCCAGGAGTTTTACATTGTATTCAATTTTCTAAAAATAGACAAAGGCATTTGTATGAAACTTTTTGCCTGGAAAATTCACTAACATGTTAATCTCAGCACAACTGCACTTACCTTCCTTTCTTCAGCTGACAATATTCTAAAGCGCATCATGCCTTCTTTTATTACATCTGTTTCATCTGAAAAGTCAGGATGGTCAGACAAGATGTTACTTCTGTTTTCTTCCAGCCACATTTGGAACCCAGTCTTTGGCCTAAAAGAGCAATTGTGTAAAAAAAATTTATGGTCGGTACATAACTTAACGAGTTTTATGGTCTGAAACTAGATCTCACTATGTGACCCAGGCTGGCCTCAAACTTACAATTCTCCTGCCTCAGCCTCCCTAGGGCAAGTCTGAGATCATGGGCGTGAGCCACAACCCAGTCTTACCATGTTTTAAACTAGTAATCAGGTCTCTGCATTCCTATTTCTGGAAGTGTCCAGGGGCTGGAGGATCGATGAACTGAATCATCTGCCACAAAGCCAATCTGAAAGGTCACTCACATTAGTGTTCTATAAATGCAGGGCCTTGAGCTCATACCTTCTACCCTATTCCAACATGCAGCTGGCTCCAGGATCTGCCCCAAGATCCAAGTTATCACCTGACTTCAAATGGAGACCTACTGTCCCCTCACCCCAATCTCTCAGGGATCTGGCTTCTGGTGAGGCGTGGACTCGGTGCAGCTGTGCATGCTCTCCTGGGTCTCTGGCTGTGAGTGGAGGTTGACAGTGACCCTCGCCAGTTTCCAGCAGTGCAGCCTGCAGGCATCCTCAAGGCCTCGTGGACTGTCCACTCACCAGCACGGCAGTGCACAGGCCTTGTGAGCAGGAAGCGTCTCCACTGAACACAAGGACAGGAGCAGCCCACTGTGGGGACTCAGAAGCAGGAGCCAGGTTGAGGGTCTCAAATTTACTCACCACTACATTCCCGCACTCTGTACATGGCCTAAATAAGTTTCAAAACGCAACAAAGAGGCCAGGGGAAATGCTTATGACAAAATTTTAAATGGGCCCTGAGCATGGTGGTGCGCACTTGTAATCCCTGCATGGAGGAAGCTGGGGCATGAGAATCACAAAGAGTCTGAGGCCAGACTAGAATACACAGCAAGG
Organism: Petromus typicus; assembly: GCA_004026965.1. Lineage (NCBI taxonomy): Eukaryota > Metazoa > Chordata > Mammalia > Rodentia > Petromuridae > Petromus > Petromus typicus. Next base: position 24,984 of record PVIR01017749.1, on the reverse strand, counting down.
CCCTATCTCAAAAAACAAACTGAAAGTGTTCAAATGGAAACAAAAATACAGGACATAAAACTGTAACTCTAATGTAAACCTTATCAGGTATTAAAGTTTAAATTTAGTACCCAGCATTAGAAGGAAAGAATTACCTCTATAAAACTGTAAAATCGAGGTGTTTTTGTCTAAACTTTTTAATCTGTGGAATAATAAGTCATTAAAAAATACTTTGGGTTTGACTATAGCCACATGCTCGATATCTGAAAATGCATAAATTTCAAGTAATCTTAATTTAATCTTATTGCCAGAAAAAATGTTATAAACAAAAAATAAATGCTAAACAAAAGTTCTCACATTTCCAAACATCAGCAGACTAATTTTAATCAAATCTGGGCCAATATCACAAGTCTGCCTAATAGCATGCAATCCTCTGCACCTAAACAGCTGTGTTCTCCAAAGGAAAACAAAACCGAGTATTTCCTTATGAGTCATTACATCAACATCTACAACAATCTATTTGATTAAAAAGGGTAATTTCTTAAGAGATTTCAAAAGGTATGCCTTCCACACGGGCAACTGATGGGTTCAGAAAGAGGAATCAGCAATCTTTTTAAATTCTTTTTTTTTTTGGAGACAGGCTCTCGCTTTGTGGTTCAGGCTGGCCCTGAGCTCAGCCTCAAACTCACATTACAGCAATTCTCCTGCCTCTGCCTCCTGAGTGCTAGGATTACACGTGTGAGCCACCATGCTCAGCACTGTGGTATGTGGTACTGGTTGCTGCTGGGCGTGAGTTCCCATGCCCAGTATGGTTACCGGGGATCAAACCCGGGTCCTTGCGCTTGCAAGATGGGCCGGAACCACTGAACTAACTCCCTGGCCCCTTTAAATTCTTTTTTGTTTTTTTAAGGTTTTTTGAGACAGGGTCTCGCTTTGTGGTTCAGGCTGGCCCTGAGCTCAGCCTCCAACTCACATCACAGCAATCCTCCTGCCTCTGCCTCCCCAGTGCTGGGATTACACGTGTGAGCCACCACGCCCAGCACTGTGGTATGTGGTACTGATTGCTGCTGGGGTGAGTCTCCACACCCAGTATGGTATGTGGTAACCGGGGATCGAACCCGGGTCCTTGCGCTTGCAAGACAGGCACTGGAAACACTGAGCTAACTCCCTGGTCCCCCTTTAAATTTTTTTTTTTTTAGGTTTTTTGAGACAGGGTCTCGCTTTGTAGTTCAGGCTGGCCATGAGCTCAGCCTCCAACTCACATCACAGCAATCCTCCTGCCTCTGCCTCCCGAGTGCTGGGATTACAGGCGTGAGCCACCATGCCCGGCACTGTGGTATGTGGTACTGATTGCTGCTGAGCATGAGTCTCCACACCCAGTATGGTATATGGTTACCGGGGATCGAACCCAGGTCCTTGCACTTGCAAGGCAGGTGCCAGAACCACTGAGCTAAATCCCTGGCCCCGCCTTTAAATTCTTAAATAAAAGTTTTAGTTTAAGATATAAGTAAAATTTAGAATGAAACAGGAAATAGTCACAAATTAAAACCACAGCTATTCTCTTCTGCACAAATTAAACTAGTTAAAGAAATGAGATATTTAGCGCTAGAAGAAAAATGGTGACTTCTAAATTAAATTTAATCATTATATCTTAATTAGAAAAATTTAGAAATTTGGAAGGCTAGGTGTGGTATGTGCCTATAATCCTGTCTATGAGGGAGGCTGAGGCACGAGGATCATTTGGACTCAGGAGTTTGAGGCCAGTCTGGAGACAGCAAAACCCCATTTAAAAAAAAAAAAAAGGAAGGGAAGAGAGATAAAGTAGCAAACATAAAACATATTGTATTGGTGGATAAACAGGACATGGACAAACAGGAATTTTCATATTGCTAAAGATATACAAAATGACACATCAATGCAAAACAAATGGCAATAACTAATAGAAACAGAAGTACAGGGCTGGGGATTTAGCTCAGTGGTACCGGTGTCCACCTGGCAAGCTCAAGTTCCCTAGTTTGATCCCCAGTAACCACATACCACAATGCCAGGCATGATGGCTCACACCTGTAATCTCAGCACTCTGGAGGCAGAGGCAAGAAGACTGCTGAGAGTTCAAGGCTAGCCTGGGCTACATACTGAGTTCAGGGCTAGCTTACATTACAAAATGAGACCCTGTCTCAAATAAATTTAAAAAAAGAAAAGAAAGAGAAGTACATAATAATTGAAACTAAAAGAAAATAAGATACCTGTATATAAAAATAGAGCAGAGTGGTGGCGCATGCCTATAATCCCAGTACTTGGGAGGCTAAGGCAGAAGGATCACCATAAATTCAAGGCTAGCGTGAGTCACATATTAAGTTCAAGATTCTGAAGGGCTCTTGGTGTGTAGTTCAGGCTGGCCTTGAATTTGTAAAATATAGTGTCCCAATGAAAGTTGTCCACAACTGAAGCACTTAACCAGTGGTGTGGCTTTCTGGGTGCCACCATGCTCAGATGCCCATGCCCAGTCTCTGCGGCACAGGGAAACAGAACTGTGGGTGCTGTACTCTGAATAAGCAGCCCTGGCCCAGCCCACGAGCCGGCCCTCTATGCACTGACCTCGGGGGCTCAGCGTCTGGAGGGCCCACGGTGGGAGGTTCAGGGAGTGCATCTTTAGGGTTTTCTTCTTTCACTTCTTCAGTCTTATCCACCTGAGCAGTTCTTTTCTGGAAATAGGATGCTGCAGATGCCTAGAAAAACATATCAGCGGTAAATCAAACAGAACTTTGTTACAAGCAAACTCTGATGTACACAAAGAAACATTTACAATTATTTAGAATTCTTATTCCAACAAGCAGAAGCTTTAACTTCTCAGTTGCAAATAAGCCTCTTCACACAAAACCCTACATGCCATGTTTTCTAAGTGGGTGCAGCGACAGGAAATGGCAGAGATGAGGAATGAATTTATTGAACTGGCGACAGATGTGGGGTGAAATGCGTGCAGTGGTGGACAAATCCAAAATATGAGCAAAGGCCATGTCCTGTACCCTCCTGCAACAGACAGGGTGCTCCACAACCATCTGGGAGGCTTTGCAACATAGAAGGATACCAAAGACCCTGATGATGGATGGACAGAGAAAGACAGACAGACACGAGCGACTCTGTGGCAGAGCCCTAGTGGAAGCTACGCCTGAGCAGGACACTCAGCCCCAGACTCACTCTGCACAGCACCCTCCCAGGAGACGTGATGCGGCACCGCGACCTACCTGCTTGGACTTTGGCTTCGGCAGCAGAGGCTTGATCACAGGTGACCTCTCAGCTGCCCGGAGCGGTGCAGTGGGTTTCCGGGATGATTTGCTCATGCTGTCTAGAATATTCATTGAACGCGATGAGTTCTTGCACAAGGCTGGCTCTTTGGAATTGGCTATTACCTAAGAGCAAACCCGGATTAGCATTTTACTTTTAAAGAAGGAAACAGAAATCCCAAGATTCATTTTTCATTTAAATTTCTGTCACATTTGTGTTGTGGTTTCACCCTTGGAAATGACTACACGTGGTTACAACCCAAAATAAGACGATGTATATATTCTCAAATACCACACCCTCCTTTTCATGTGATTGAAAACATCACTGGGAAGTTTACCTTGAAGGGGTTTACTCGTCCTTGGTTGCTCGGCGTAACTGCTCCTTTCACAAAAAAAAAGAAACTCTCATTTCAGTGGCAAAAAGCAGATGACTTCTAGCTTCTGTCATATTATATTGAATAATTTCATCTATGTATAGCATATAAAAGCAAAGGTAACTTGTAACTATAAACTTTTATTAACAAATACAGATGATTCCTCTCCTACTTCCCAGACATAATAGTATAAAGTGAGGACTGTCCTGACTTCTCACTATTAAAAATAGCTTCTTCTTCTTTTTTTTTTTGAAACAATGTCTCACTTTGTAGTTCAGGCTGGCCCTGAGCTCACTATATAGCCCAGGGCAAACTCTCAGCAATCCTCCTGCCTCTGCTTCCTGAGTGCTGGGATTACAGGCATGAGCCACCATGGCCGGCACTGTAGTATGTGGTAACTGCGTATCGAACTCAGGACCTTGCACTTGTAAGGCAGAGCTGGAACCACTGAGCTTAACCACTGAGCTTAATCTCCAGCCCTCCAATGAATTTTACCTAAGTAACATTTGTACACAATTTTAAAAGAAATACCATAGTAACATATGCAGTTTTAAGAGTCAAAGGGGGCACCAATAAAGATTATGCAAAAACAAACAGATCAAAACCCCAGCAGTCCCCGACTTCACCCTTTTTTGTCCCCAGGCTCACTTCCCAAAACCAAGTAGTTTCAACTCCTTTTAACTGTTTCTCCAGCAGCCTGGATGCTTCTCTGGTGACTTTCACATCTGTCCACAACACCTCTCTCCTCAGCAGGGCAAAAATCCCACTAAGGCAGAGACCAAGCCAAGGGCTGCATCTCGCCTAGCCTGATGTAAGATGGGCATTTAATAAATATGGAATCCACAAGCAGTTTCACAAGTTAATTCTCCAATAAAAACAACAAGAAAATTAAGTCCCAGAAGGGAAGGTGTATTAAACAGATAAATCATTTTAAAACTATGTTCAAAACTTCGCTGACAAGACCAATACATAAGTATTTCTCACCTGACTTAATGGCTGGCACATCACAAGAGTTTGCACTTTTGGAAAATGAGTTTTGCCCTAGATATAATAAAAATAATTCAATGTAAATGATGAAAATAAAGTCATTCTTAGTATTCAAGATGGGGAGTCCTTTCCCTTAGCAGGGCCAATCAGGGACAGTCACAGTCACAACACTTCCCACCTTCCACTCCAGCAGGCTGATCGAGTCTGGGTTTTTCTTCTGCCTCTTCAGCTTCTCCTGTGTCCCTCACATCTTCTTCCATCTGGCTGCCGAGCCTCGGCTGGCTCCACTCTGTGGCAGTGTTACTGTAACTACACACAGCAATCGACTTGGTGAGGAGCTGCAGAGACACTAACTTAATATGCAGAACATTAAAGGGAAACAACTGAGCTTCTTACCCAGTATTCAGTTTTTGCCTGAAATCCTCTTGTTCCTGCTCCTCCTCTGCTGCACTGGCTGTCAATTCAGCTGCTTTCTCTACTGCAAGTTCACTAAGTTTCTGGGCCAATATTAATTTCCGAGAGCGAGAAGCGTATTTAATGGCTAAATTTATAGCTTTTTGAGTCATTAGATCTGCAAGCTCCACACAACGGAATTCTCGCTCCAGTATACAAGAAAGCTAAACCAAGAAGGAAAAGACAAGCAGGCAAAATAAAAGCTTCAAATTATGTTCAATAAAAGCTTTTCAAAGACACAGATAGTAGAAGAGAAAACAGCTCTCCGGATACTGCACCCTATCAATTCTAAAATGTATAATTTTACACATTAACATGTCTGCAATTAGAAAGCATCTTACAATTAAGTTGGGTCAGCCTGGCAGCATTTCTTTCTCAGTGGCTTAAGTGACAAAAATAACTGTGCATGTTACAATCAACAGATCAATAGTGATTTTGATTCAATGCTACAGGGCACATCATTTCAAGCCATAAACTGCAAAGAAAGTAAGGAGCTTTTTTCAAAAGTAAAAATGTGGGTTTTTTTTTAAAAAAAAAACACAGGGCTTCCTTATGTGGTGCAGCCTCAGATAGCCTCAGACTCACGACAATTCTCCTGCCTCAGCCTCCTCAGTGCTAGCATCAGGAGTGTGTACCATCACACCTGGCTCAGATGTGGTTTTAAATGTTTTCCAGGGCCAGGATTTTGCTCAGTGGTTCCTATACCTGCCTTGCAAACTTAAGGTACAGAGTTCAATCCCTGGTAACCATATACAACAATGCCAGGCATGGTGACTTATGCCCACCAGCAATTAGTACCAACAGTGCTGGGTGTGGTGGCTCATGCCTGTAATCCTAGCACTCTCAGCACTTGGGAGGCAGAGACAGGAGGACTGCTGTGAGTTCAAGGCTACATAGTTAATGTAAGGCTAGCCTGAGCTACAAAGCGAGACTGTCTCAAAAAAAAAAAATTGTTTTCCAACTGTGGGGGTAGAAAATTTGAAGAATTAAATTGTAAAAAAGTCAATTACTACTTGACAGCTGGTGCACAAATGCTATTAAATGAATGTGACTATGATCTTCAACCAGCAGGGAAGATAACCAACTTTTCTTGCTCTATATTTTTATACTGTAAATATAAAACAAAGGGCATTCATATAACATGTAACAATGACATTTGGTTTGAAGTTTTGGCAACTCAAAGAGCTGACTCCAATTCAAAGTGAGGAACACTGACATTTGAAGGCCGCTGAAAGTCTTGGAATTCAGAACAGGAGGAGCAGTTTGTTATTTGTGTGTTCTGACCCCTCAGCACAGCTCCACACGACACTGGCCTCAAGGTCCTTCTGGAGATTTCCAGGACCACCTCTGTGCTGCAGTGCTCCTGAACCGGGGGGATGTGTCCGTTTCTAGGGCGCCTGGAAAGCAAAGCAACGATGCCACTCTTGGTGACCAAGCTGAAAGACATGGCCACTGCCCTCAAAGGCTGACAGTAGGTGCAGGCCTAACAGAGGAGCAGGAGTGCGGACATGAACATAGGAACCAGACGACTCTGTGCTCCAAAATAAACATAACTCAGTGTCCGAGGTACCAGAGCTGGCTGCTGGTTGCAGACAGATTTTGACCACACATGGTTATCTAACTGGAGGAGGATGACAAAAACCGGGCGTCTCCGGAACAGCGCCACTAAAGCTGTGGTCTCTGATGGCCCAGGGCCCAAGAAGCGGCTTCCACAATAGGCAGCAGTCAGCTGTGAAAAGACTGGGCCACAGCCCAGGGAGGCAGCACAGGAGTTCTGTTGGGCTCAGCTACAAGGTGATGTTGTAGGCATTTGTTTTTGAGACATGGTCTCTCTTTGTAGTTCAGGCTGGCCCTAAACTCACTATGTAGCTCAGGCTAGCCTCAAATTCAGCAATCCTCCTGCCTCTGCCTCCTGAGTGCTCAGATTATAGGCGTGAGCCACCACGCCCGGCATTGTGGTGTGTAGCAATGGAACTAGGGACCTTGCGCTTGCCAGGCAGATGCCAGAACCACAGAGCTAAATCCTCAGTCCTGTTTTAAGTATTTTAACAGTAACAGTGGAAAACAGAACTTTTTGGAAGGGAATATAGAATGAGATAGACTTTTGGGTGATAGCACTGAGTGTTTATTCACTTATCTTTCAGAAACTTAACCAGAAACTGGTCTTTAGGAAAGAATTTAACTTTAGTTTTTTTAGTGTATTTTACTCACCGCAAGCATTTTTATTAGAAGTTCCTGTTGTTCTTTTATGGCTTTATTTTTAGTGCTCTCGTCATATTCATAACCATTTTTGGCTAAATAATCCAGGTGGTTGTGAAAAATAACTGAACGCCAAAACTGTTCCTATAGAAACGGACAGAAACGATCAGGGCCAGACACCGCCTAATACCGGGCGAGCATTGATGTTTACCTCAGGATTCCAGTTTCTGAATGCTTTCTGAAATCCTTTTTCCTCTAAGTTTAATTTACAATTCCCTCTAAGTTTAATTTACAATTCAAATTCTAGTGTGATATTCTGGCTTGGCACTAACTTCTACCCTTAAAAAGAGATGGTAGAGGGGAGAGAGAGAGTGTGTGTGCTCCTTGCTGTCATAGGTAATGCGCAGACAACTCATAAACTGGCATTTTTAGATGATTTACTTCTTCTGTAGAGTGACTGACTGCCAGGTTTCAAACGATTTTTAATGACTCAGGGTGGGACGAGCCAGGCAGGGGAGTGGCTTTGCCTCCGTAAGGCCTTGACAGCCTAGCTGTTTATCTCATCAGGCAGGCCCTGGAAGCAGTGACAGAAGAAAAGCCCCACATACCTCCATCTGCCCCTTCTCTGTGGCAGTCTGGCAGTAAGGAAGCTTAAAGGGCAGCACAGCAACTGCCGGGCGTGGAAGGGTGGGAGGAAACCGAGCGCCTTTACAAGGGATGCACCTGTCAGGGAAAAAAATTCTGCCATAAAAACTCTGAAATATCACAAACCACTTAGAATCAAAATGCTTTCAAAAGTTAATAAGTAGGAATAGTAGTAATACGACTCCACTGGCTGGCTTAACAACACGTGAGAAATTTCTTTTTGGGAAAGCATGTGACCTGACTGAGTGGACAGTCTGTCTCTCCAAGCGCTGTAGGTACTTCCGAATTCCCTTCCCATCTTAGCTCTATTATGTAATCACCACAACAAGTAGAATTGGACCCTTCCAGACTTTCCTTATACTCTGCCAGCTTGCAAATACTGCCTAACTTGATAAGCTGTGCTTCAAACCCTTGCCACAAGCTGATGTCACCAAGCAGCTGACTGTAAGATACAGACAGCACTGACACTGTGCACATTTTTATTCAGGGTGCTGGGTTTGCATCTCGTACAGACGGTAACATTTCTGTCAGAAGAGCCAACATAGTGACATAGCCCGGTAATTATCAGGTACTGCTGCGAATGGAGCAGAGCATCCACTATCAAGAGAAAGCAATAGAATAGAAATCAATAGAATAGAAAGCAATATCAAAAGAAATCTATGCTGCTCTGTTAAATCAAAGGTTGTCTAATAGGGTAACAGCGTGGACTTGTCTAAGTCTTTGTTGGCCAGGCTAAGACATTAAAAGATACCCTCCATGAAAAGAAACTATGAAATTTAATTAAGAAGTATTTGCACAGGCGTGGTGGCTCATGCCTGTAATCCCAGCACTCAGGAGGAAGAGAAAGGAGAATTGCTGTAAGTCTGAGGCTAGCCTGTGCTACAATGCAACACCTTACCTCAAAAAACCAAAAAAAAAAAAAAATTAAAAAAAACCCTAAAAAGTACTTGCTGACTGCCGAGATATGTGTACACACATACATACGTGTGTGAATACACAGCTCTCAGCTTATGCACCCCAAGTGACTTCAGAGGAAACTACTGAAAAACCGTGATGCTCATTGTCAGCACTGTGGACGATTTTGTTTCCTAAACTTAAGTTATAAACATAGTGCTCTGGCCAACACTCCTAACATCTGTCCATTCAATTCATGTGCAGCCTTTTAGTCAGGGCTGCAGCCAAGACCCTCTTGAGAGCAGCCGCCCAGAAGAAAGCAAGTAGGCTGTGGTGCCCTCAGGACAGCTCCTGAGGTTCAAGGCCTATGAAAGCAGCTGCCTACTAGAGATGAGTGGGAGTGGTGAGCAGCAGAGAAGTGCAATACAAGAGATGTCTTTCAAACTAAAACAGTTCCCTTTCTTTTTTTTTTTTATTTTGAGACAGGTTCTCACTTGGTAGTTCAGGTTGGTCCAGAACTCAGCCTCAAATTCAGCAATCCTCCTGCCTCTGCCTCCCGAGTGCTGGGATTACAGGTGTGAGCCACCACGCCCCGCATTGTGGTAAGTGGTTACCTAGGATCAAAGCTGGGCCCTTAACCTTGTAAGGCAGGTGGCAGAACCACTGAGCTAAATTCCCAGCCTGAAGTTCCCTTTCTGTGAGACGGAAACACTTTTCCTCCTTTTTGTGAGTGTACAATAAAACACAAAAATGTTCTCAGAGTTCTGATTTTGTTAAACACACATTCTTATATCCTTTGTTCCCCTTTTCCTAGAAACCAGTGCTTAGTACACAGTTTACAACAGCAGTGGGGTAAGATCTGGCAGCAGCTTCCAGGAACTTGATTCCCAGATACTATGACTTACTGCTCAAATCACAGAAGAAAGAAAGCACACACATACACAAAGGCAAGCATAGTCACACATTTCACACACATATTAATTTTTGTCTGACGTCTTTTTTTCCTACAACATCGTTTATTTAAAAATATTTCCAGGGCCGGGGGTTAGCTCAGTGGTTCTGGCATCTGCCTTGCAAGTACAAGGTCCCGAGTTTGATCCCCAGTAACCATATACCACAATGCTGGGCGTGGTGGCTCATGCCTATAATCCCAGCACTTGGGAAGCAGAAGAAGGATTGCTATGAGTTCAAGGTTTACCTGGGCTACATAGTGAGCTTAAGGCCAGCCTGAACTACAAAGCGAGACCTTGTCACAAAGAAAAAAAAAAAAATCAAGTTGAAATACTTTATTGAGACATAGCAAATAATTATCACAAAGAAAAAGGAGAGGACCAGGATTTAGTTCAGAAGTACAGTCACTGCCTTGCAAGTGCCAGGTCATGAGTTCATCCATGGTACTAGAAAAAAAACCAAACAAACAAAAGCTCAGGGAGTTAGCTCAAGCGCAAAAAAAAAAAAAAAAAAAAAAATGAGAGAGAGAAAGAGGAAGAGAGAGAAAAAGAGAAAACATAGTGATTAGGATTTTATTAAGTCACTTTATTTTTTTGAGATACAGTGGGAGCCTGAGGAAGGAGGTTCACAAGTTTGAGCCCAACCTGGACAACACAGTAAGACCTTAACTCAAAAAATTTAAAAAAGGGCCGAGGATTTAGCTCAGTGGTTCCGGCACCTGTCTTGCAAGTGCAAGGGCCCAGTTTCGATCCCCGGTAACCACATACAATACTGAGCGTGGAGACTCACTCCAGCAGCAACCAGTACCACATCTGAGGCTGAGCTCAGGGCCAGCCTGAACCACAAAGCGAGACCCTGTCTCAAAAAACCTTAAAAAAAATTTTAAAAAGAACTGGGAGGGCTGCGGATTTAGCTCAGTGGTTCCGGCGCCTGTCTTGCAAGCGCAGGGGCCCTGGGTTTGATCCCTGGAAACCACATACCATACTGGGCGTGGAGAATCACACCCAGCAGCAATCAGTACTACATACCACAGTGCCGGGCTTGGTGGCTCACGCCTGTAATCCCAGCACTCAGGAGGCAGAGGCAGGAGGATTGCTGTGATGTGAGTTTGAGGCCGAGCTCAGGGCCAGCCTGAACCACAAAGTGAGACCCTGTCTCAAAAAAACAAAAGAGAACTGGGAATGTAGCTCAGGGTAAAGGCCTTGGGTTCATTCCATAATCCCATGTACTATCCCAAAATCAAAAACTTCAACTATAAAAGACTTTTCCTCTGTCAAGTATCCCTCTCATGCAGGAATGAGAGAAAAACAAACATTCTGACTGCTAACTGTGGGGTTTTTGCCTACTATGCATGAATATCCTCGAAACTATGTCCCTAAACCATTTGGAGGAGAAAGTGCAACAAACCAAAAACAAACAAACAAACAAACACAGCTTCTGCAAGGACAAAAGTACTTCGATTGTTTTTCAAACTGATTACAAAATCTATCTGCTTATAATGAGTTGAAAATATACCAAACTGCAGAAAATTAGGGCCAATGTCCACAGGAACCTCCAGTCAGCAAGTTCTCTCTGTCTGAATGTCTATCTGCTTCTCACACTAGGCAGGACTCTGATCACATCTCACTCAGAGCACTGTGCTGTCACACTGTGACTGTGGTCGCATCTTGAAGCCACACACTCTAATCTACCTGCTGTGCAGGACAGACAGCACGTGTGGTCTCAACTCTCACAAATCCTCGTCAGATCTTGTTTTCACACTCATTAAAACCCTTCAGTTTTTAAAAACTAAAGAGAAAAGGAAGTTTGTTGTTGTCAGAGAGCAAACTAGACTCTAGCACAACAAAATCAGTTTGATTATGAATTAACTCATTTGGTTATGAATTAACTAGTAGTGGCTATAAACATGTCTTTAGTGGAAATTATGAAGGCAGATTTGCTAAACTAAAGTCAATTCAAAGGGGGTAAGGATGATGCACCTCTACAAATAGGTTCTCATATTCATAATTAAAGAAAAGTATTTTGTATTAATGAATTTGTTAAATATATATAATATATATTATAGATACTAGTATATATTATATACTATAATATATATTATATATATATATATAATTTGGGGGGTTTGAGACAAGGTCTTGCTTTGTAGAATAGGCTGGCCTCAAACTCATAGCAATCCTCCTGCCTCAGCCTCCTGAGCCTGGGAAGCAGGCATACACCACTATACCAAGCTCTGTAAAGATTTTTTGCTTTGTTTTGAGACAAGGTATTGCTTTATAGTTCAGGCTGGTCCTGAATTCAGCCTCAAACTCAGCAATTCTCCTGCCTCTGCCTTCCGAGTGCTGGGATTACAGGAATGAGCCACCATCGCAGTATTGTGGGGTGTAGTACTGATTGCTGACTTACGCCCACCACTGTGGTATGTGGTTACCAGGGATTGAACCTGGGACCTTGAACTTGAAAGGTAGGTGCCGGAACCACTGAGCTAAATCCCCAGCCCTGTAAAAAATATTTTTACAAAATGTGTCTTCTTCCCTCCTAAAGGATCATTCAATAAAAGCAAGCACTACTACTGCTGAACTGGGTTAGAAAAAGTATTTAAAAATAAAAAGATAAAAAAACCACAAAATACAAAGGTAAGTACCTTTTTAGTATGGACAGTAAAAACCACAATTCTCATAATAGCTAATGTTCAATGAATGCTGAGTGCTATGTTCTACTATGTGCACATCCTACCTATGTACCACACTTCCTCCCCACAGTCTGATGGGCACGTTTGAGGTTTGGAGAGTAAAAGCAGCCCATGGAATCTCAAGAGAGCTGGTCACAATGGCAGCCGGTAACCTAGACACAAAAGCAGGCAGCATGGTGTTGCTGGGTGGCACCACCACCGTGGAGGAGCCACAGTCTGCTGCCTTCACCACTATCACCGAGCCCAGGCAGAAGCAGCACAAATGTAAACAAGCACCAGGCTGCACTGCTCACCAGCAAGGACAGGTGAGTCTCGTTAAACAAAGCTGAAGCCGAGGCTCAGGCTGGAGGAGTCTCCACTCTGGCCTTTCACGTGTGGGAAGGAAAAACCAGTCATCACAGGCCTTGAGCCGGGAACCAAACTGGCCTGGAAGGTATACAGGCTGCACTGAGCAGTGTGATTTCTAATCTCTGGAACTACTAAAATTTATTTTCCAGAATAAAACCAGGAAAAGGGGCAAACATCCTGAAATAAGGCAGCTTATCACAGGCGACACAAGTAAAAACGTTCTCATGAACAGACTGTTATCACTATCTAGTGCTTCTTGTCTGCTCAGCGCCACAGACTCTCCTTCAGGAAGAAACAATTACTCCTCCACTCAAACCCCCGCCCTTGGTTCTTTAATTTTAATACAGAAAACACAGGCTTTGTGCCTCAAACTAGCTGTATGAGGAGAAAAGCTAAGGTACAGGCAGAACCCAGTATCTACCTGAAGCAATAGCAGTAACACTTCCTTCACCACCATGGGGCTGCTGAGCAATTGCCAGGGTGCCTGAGCTGGGCACACTGGACACCGCAGGGATTTCTCACTTTACATGCTTAGGATTTTATCATGTCTGCAGATGATGTAGTTTACAAATATAAATTTATATAGAAAATATAATTTTAGGTCTGTACAAGCTGTTATTATAATGAATTGCCTGTTAACTGACACTAAATGTACAACTACTATTGTTTAGAAGCTGTAAAATGTTAGACATTTACATAGGTTCTCATATTTACCACAGGGTTAGACAATTTATAAAATCCTTCCACCACTAAATGCTGCTTACAATCGTTTTGAGACAGGGTCTCACCTTGTAGTTCTCGGTGGCTCTGAGTTCACTATGTAGCCTAGGGCAACCTAGAACTCAGCAATTCTCCTGCCTCTGCCTCCTGAGTGCTGGGATGACAGGTGTGAGCCACCATACCCAACACTGTCGTATGTGATACTGATTGCTGGCGGGTGTGAGTCACCACGTCCTGCTCTGTTGTATGTGCTTAATGGGGATTGAACCCAGGACCTTGCACTGGCAAGGCAGGCGCCAGAACCACCGGGCTAAATCCCTAGCTCCTAGAGTCTATTATTTTTTCACTCATGTTAACTTTAACAGTGCAATGTTATTAGCTATAGTTTTCATGCCTTCTCTGTTTTCTGAGGCTGTGTCTCCTTATGCAGTTCAGTTAGTTCAGGCTGGCCTTGAACTCACTACGTAGCCCAGCCTGGTCTTGAAATCCTAGTGATCCTCCTGCCTCCATTCATCATCAGCTGATGGACATTTGTATTATTTCCACTTCTGAACTATTAAGAATAAATCTGCCAGTGTGGTAACCTCTACCTGTGTCCCAGCAATCGGGAGGCTGAGGTGAGAGGATCGCCATAAATTCAAGCTCAGCCTGGGCTCCACAGCAAGTTCAAGGCCAGTCTTGATTATGAAGCAAGAACCTGTCTCAGAAAATGAAAGCATAAGAAAGCAGTTCTGACTCAGGAGGGCAGAGGGCCACACATGACACAGCACCGACTGAATCTGTGGGACTTGGTGCTGGGATCACAGCTGTGAGACACCACCAGCTACAAACCCCCACTGTAAATGCTACTCTTGTTAAGGCTTCCATAATCAGCCCACCCACGCTGTGTGTTATTATCTGCAGCAGGATCTAATCAGAGTAACTAAGAGAACTTATCTTCAGTAATAACTGCTATTTCACTTATCTCTGTTACAGTGGACCCTTAATGTAGAAACTCAATTCCTTCCTGAGGGAGTTGTAACTCAAGTTGATCAACTGAAGGCTCTGGCTCCTCTACACAGCCTTCAAAGTCTCTCCCCTGTCCACAGGCAGATCTCAGTGGCCTTACACATCAGTCCAGGATTTCTCTGTTAAACCCACACAGAAAGGATGCTGTCATGTTCCTTCCAAAACTCATTAAGAGTTAGATCTTTATCTAAGACCATTGGGAAGAACAAGTGGCCAGGAATTCAAATTGTAACTCAAGACTGTTCCTTGGCTAAAACAAAAGTTCCAGTCCTAACCCAAGTTGTTCATATGTCAGGCTGGTCATACTCGAGGGTCCACTGCATCTGTCTCCCCACCAGACTACCAGCTCCAGAGAAGGGGCTCTGCACTCACCAGCCGCCTGCACACAAAGCCCACTGATGTCCTTCAGACCAAGGAAGTATCAAGGGTCAAGAAAAGAAAACCCTCAACATAACAGTCAAGTGTAAAATTTTGCTAGCCCTCTCTTCTACAATAATTAACTACTCACCAGTCCAAGTATTTACATACAAGATGACCAAAAATTGCATGTTTTTCATTATTTTTTATGATGTAAGAGAAAATACAGAAATGACAATTTTACCACTATAAGAATCAATTGGTTGAAAGTACACCAGCCTGAGTGACACTCGAGATAGTACATAAATGAACAAGCTGCCCAAGTGATGCTAGGGTAATCTGTTAAATAAAAAGGTCTCAAAAACAGTTCAACTGTTCAGTTCAAAATCACAGTTTAGGGCCGGGGATTTGGCTCAGTGGTTCCGGCGCCTGTCTTGCAAATGCAAGGACCTGGGTTCGATCCCCAGTAACCACATACAATACTGGGTATGGAGACTCACGCCCAGCAGCAATCAGTACCACATACCACAGTGCCAGGCGTGGTGGCTCATGCCTGTAATCCCAGCACTCGGGAGGCAGAGGCAGGAGGATTGCTGTGATGTGAGTTGGAGGCTGAGCTCAGGGCCAGCCTGAACCACAAAGCAAGACTCTGCCTCAAAAAACAAAAAACAAAACAAAACAAAGCCACAGTTTAATAGAAGACTGCTTATCTACAACTCCTTTCCCTATCTGTCAGCAAGAGTGTTAGTCACATGTATGTATACATGTAATTTTTAACAGATCTAAGTAAAACAGTTGGCTATAAACAGTAAAGTGAATTTAAACGTTCTTCACTCCCTGACTAGAAAGCAAGTTCTCATTTGGGCTCACTCGGTCTCCTCCACAGGACTCCAAACACCTTTCACTATGGGGTCCACTTCACTCACCTGAGCTGCTGGGGGTTTTCGTGAATCCCCACCACCCAGTAGTGGTCGGATTTCCCCTTGCAGTGCTCTCTGGTGTCACACACAGGCGTCCACGTGTTGCCCAGCCCTCGGTTAAGCATCCGAACACAGCCTTCAGAATCCACGTAGCAGGGAGTACCTGGAAAACAACAAAGAAGTCACTACCTCAAAATCACACACCCAGGGCTTGACATTCATTTCAAAGGCAAAAAAACAAAGGAAAAGCAAATAATCCACGACTGCTTCCCATAACACTTTATTAAACACACAGAGTAAGAACTAACGGAAAAAAACAACTATATATGTATGACATGACTAAAATTTGCCCAAATAAAGAGAAAAACAGTTTCTCTAAACTCTAGATAGAACACTGTGCCACCTGCTGGAGTGTGGTAACTATTTTTAAGCCAATTTCAAGAAACAAATATATGTGAAGGCTCCTCTTAAGAGATTGATAAAATGTCAGAAAGGATGGTGATAAAAAGGAAAATATCTTTGTTACTCTTTTCTTCGGGACCTTGTCACTTTTTGGTCCCCAGCTTCTAGGTGAGCAGGTAAATGACGCCAATGCACATGGCACACTGTCTAATCATCCTCTCTGTGGCTGCAGACCCTTCTCACCTTACATACTCTACTTCCCAGAGACTGCATGTGATCAGTTCATGGGAGAAGAAAAGCTAAGTGGGAGTTATTATTAATTAAGTATAAATGATCATATCCCAACAGGAAACCAACCCAGAAATGGCCAATTCTTTCAAGCAACCAGGGTTTTCAACGACACAGTTGAGGGCCATAAATCCCTAGCAGCAGAAAATATGGAAGTCCCTGAGAGGCCTAATGGTCCCCTAAAGCAAGCTCTTCCTCCACATCCTTTAAATTGTGTCATATACTACCACACACGGAACTAGCACTGGACAATGGAAACACTATAGGAGCCACCAGTGTAATTTTTCATTCACAGTGCTACTTTAACAAAGACAAAAGAAAACTAAATTTTTATCCAATCATCTATTTAATCCAGTATATCCAAACATTACCACTTAACACGCAGTTGGTGTAAAACAAATGAGTTCTTTACTATTCCTTTTCTCAGGCCACCTTTGAAATGTAGAGAGTACCGTATGCTCATGTCTTAATTCAGATTAGCCACACTGCAAGTGCTGAAGAGTGACATGTAGCTAGGAGTTAACTGTAATGAGAGCAGTACTGAAATTTTCCTAATCTTTACGCAATACTCTGGAAAACAGACAACTGCACCATCAATTTACACCTCTTCCTTATTATCAATCCAATAAATGCATGTAAGAAATATATAGCTCTCTCTTTGAAAGTTTTCCAATCAAAATTCCTAAGAGATTTTGTACATAAAACAATGACTACTTTGCCTAACAAGTGCACTTTCCAGTTCTGCCAACATTAAAATATAGAAATTAAAATGTAAAATATAGACAATTTATCTTTAAAGAAATTACAAGTAAAACAATGAAATGATTTTCTTCTTACAAGTTATCTTTAGAGAAATAAATTGATCTTGCCTTCAGCGGAAAATCCGATCCACGTAAGATAGGATCTCCTGGTAAGAGGAAGAGGATCACCACGCAAAATCTGCCTCTTCTTTTTCCCCAGCTCAAACAGCTGAACTCCGAGACACTGATCTCCATCAAATCCTGTACCTATCAGAAATTGGAAATGCAAGTCAGGCATCAAAAGTTATTCAGCAGAAAAAAGATTATTCAGTGGTACAGTCATCCAAATTATTTTCTGAACTGATGGTGTGATAAATTCTTCAATGAACAGGCACTATTTCTAAGGAGAAGCCACATAGGCACCACACTGGGATCAGAGCAGACTGGTTGTCAATCCTTCACACAGGAAACACACACAGAGAACTTCCGGGGTACAGGTATTATTACAGGCAAAGGAACCACAGGAATAAGTGATCACTGTCTGCAAGAAATTCATGGACAGGTAGAAAACAAACAAATCAAGAACAAGAAACAGCCAAAAATGAGAATTAAGTTGTGTCTTATACTGGTACAAATCCCCATTATGGAGTGCAATCATGATGTGTATATGTAATGTACCAATAAAGATTAAAAATTTAAAAAAAAAGAACAAGAAACAGCCTGAGGTTTTTCTTCTGTTATACTTTTAGATATGTACAAAGGGGTACTGCAGAAGCTTTTTGTTACCGTGGCTAAAATGCAGAAAGAGTGAAACAGCCAAGACCATACCGGCTCAGAGGCAAAACTAAGGGAGGGACCAGCAAAAGAAGATGGGAGTTATCAGCGAGGATGAACTTTAGAGATGAATGGCACAGAAACCAAGAAAATAAAGCATTCCCAAAGGAAATGGAAAGAAACAGAAGGAGATCTTCTGTGACTCTGACAAGATCAGACTTAGTGTAGTGATGTGGACTGAAGATAGAACAAGGGGTGAGAAAAATGCAGCTTTCAAAGAATCACAATGGAAGTTCTTCTGGCCCTTCACGACAAGGGTTAATTCATTTTGGGGGAGTAAGCTATGCTAGTCCTTCCATGTGCCTGCCAAAAGATAAGACTTACAGATGAAAGCATAGGACCAGATTCTACCTGGTAAACTTCTACAATGCAGCTCTTCTGTAACTAGGAAATTCTACTAGCAGTGCTACTAGTAAATACAACGAAATCTCTACCTTCAAAGAACATGCTGACACAAATATTAAATAAATGCAAAAGGAGGTGCAGGTATACAGTTCAAAACAAAACGAGCGGCAACCATAAATCAGGAAATTTCCTTTTTACTTCACATTATAGCAAACTATGAAAGCCTGGAAAGAACCCTACCTCTGTGATAAACTATGAAAAGTTGCTCTCTGTGTCCTGCCAGCGACACCACAGGTCCTGGAAGGCTGAAGACCTCTTTCTGAACACCTCCAATGGTAAACAGTCGCAGGAGCAAGGCACTGGTGGCAGCGGCGGCCCAGCCCTGACCAAGACAGATGGCTTCCACATCCTCATTCTGTGGCAGGTCCACCATCCACTCCTTGCTGGAATCCCAAGAACCGAAGTGCAGGCAGTGAAGCTTGCTGCGAGTGAAGACAGACATCCAACTCTCATGCGTGGTATTTTATATCAGTGAAAGCCAATCGCGATACCAGTAACAAAGCCAAACACTACTGTTCTATTATGTACTACCCATTCAACTGCTTTAAGAAAGTAATTGTAAAACAGCGTTAAAATAAACTCTATTTAAATCACTAAGCCACGTTTCTGGAGGATATTGACTGATAAAGAAAAATGCTCAGAATATTAAGAACATAAGTGAAAAAGGGCAGGCTGAGAATTGTTAGGAGGGATTCTACTATAAATGCACACGCACCACAGCTACGATCTTTTTTTTTTTTTTCTTTAGGTTTTTTGAGACAGGGTCTCACTTTTGTAGTTCAGGCTGGCCCTGAGCTCAGCCTCAAACTCACATCACAGCAATCCTCCTGCCTCTGCCTCCTGAGTGCTGGGATTACAAGCCACCATGCCCGGCACTGTGGTATGTGGTACTGGTTGCTGCTGGGGTGAGTCTCCACGCCCAGTATTGTTATATGGTTACCGGGGATCAAACCCGTGCCCTTGTGCTTGCAAGACAGGCGCCGGAACCACTGAGCTAAATCCCCAGCCCCCACAGCTACGATCTTTAAGGTAGGAAGCACCAAATGTTAAGAACAGTTTTTTAACTGGAAAATGTACACGGAAGAACAAAAAAGGGAAAAATACATAAAACCTTTGGCAAGATGACCAAATCTGGGATTTCCAGTTTTCTCCTTTGTGCATACATATATAACTGCAAGTTCTTACTAAACACAAACTCTGTAAGCTTCAGCATGCAGATACTCTTTAAGTATTTGGAACCAGAGGCAGTAGTAATTTTCTGAACAGGAATTTTTTTTTTTTTTTTTTTTTAGGTTTTTTTGGAGACAGAGTCTCGCTTTGTGGTTCAGGCTGGCCCTGAGCTCAGCCTCAAACTCACATCACAATCCTCCTGCCTCTGCCTCCCAAGTGCTGGGATTACAGGCGTGAGCCACCACGCCCGGCACTGTGGTATGTGGTATTGGTTGCTGCTGGGGTGAGTCTCCACACCCAGTATTGTTACGTGGTTACCGGGGAATCGAACCCGGGTCCTTGAGCTTGCGAGACAGGCGCCGGAACCACTGAGCTAACTCCCCGGCCCCCTGAACAGGAATTTTTAAAGGTAGAATTTTATAGAGACGTGGAATTTCTTAGGAAAAGAGGATTTCCAAAATCAAAACTAGGCTCAGCACAGTGGCGCACGCCTATAGGCCGATAGTGTCAGCACTGAGCAGGCCATGGCAAGAGGTTCACCACTGAGTTCAAAGCCAGCCTGAATTACATACTGAAACCCTGTCTCCAGATAAATCAGTTAAAAAGAATCAAAATCCAATGGGGGAAACACATTCTCATTATGCAAGGTATTTTGAATTAGAGACAGTGAGTCAACAGTCATCTACTGGGCCAGGGATTTGGCTCAGTGGTTCTGGTGCCTGCCTTGCAAGTGCAAGGTCCCAAGTTTGATCCCCGGTACCATACCATAATGCCACCACAATGCATACCACAATGCAATCAGTGCCACACATCACAGTGCCAGGCATGGTAGCTCATGCCTGTAATCCTAGCACTCAGGAGGCAGAAGCAGGATTGCTGTGAGTTAGAGGCTAGCCTGAACTCAAAAGCGAGACCCTGTCTCAAAAACCAAAGCAAACCACTCATTTATGGATTGACTGTAGCATGAGGAACTGAAAGCAGGGCTTCATATAAGCGAGGCAGCACTACCCCTGCAATCTATCCCCAATTTACTTTAGTAAACTGAGTCAACTCGGTAATGAATTAAGTACTGAGATGGTTTTAGAATGTATAATTGGGAAACCAATTAAAATGTTAAAATGAACAAATCTGTTTCTCAGACATGGACATGCACTTGATCTCTGAGGAGTTTGGTAAAATTCAGATTCTGATCTGCAAGTCTAAAAAAAGGACCTGAGATTCTGAATTTCCAAGTTTATAGGTGGCTCACAACTCTAGTTTGTGGTCTACACTTTGCACAGCAAGGAGCAAATGCATTATCAAAGAAGGATTTTAATGACCAGTGATGTTGAGCATTTCTTCATGTATTTCTTAATTGCTCTTACTTCTTCCTTTGAAAAGCGTCTGTTCATTTCAGACGCCCATTTTTGAACTGGGTCTTTAAATTTGGGTGGGCTGATTTTTTTTTTAAGCTCCTTACATGTTCTCGATACTGGCCCTTACTCTGAGAAACAGCTGGTAAAGATTCTTCCCCATACTGTTGGTTGAGAGATGCAGATGAAAACAATAATGAGATTTCATCTCACTCCACAAAGAATGGCTGCTAAACAATGGCTGCTGGGTCGACGCAGCCCACCCAAAAACCCCTCCTATACAGGGGTAAACAATCAAGGGAAAAAGAATGTGATAGTAATTAAAAAAAAGGAAGGGCCGGGGAGTTAGCTCAGTGGTTCCGGTGCCTGTCTTACAAGTGCAAGAGCCCGGGTTCAATTCCCTGGTAACCACATACAATACTGGGCATGGAGACTCACACTCAGCAGCAACTAGTATCACATACCACAGTGCTAGGCGGGGTGGCTCATGCTTGTAATCCCAGCACTGGGGAGGCAGAGGCAGGAGGATTGCTGTGATGTGAGTTGGAGGCTGAGCTCAGGGCCAGCCTGAACTACAAAGTGAGACTCTGTCTCAATAAATAAATAAATAAATAAGGGAAACAAAGCTTATGTATATGGGGGTAGGGGGTTTGAGGATGGGTGGGAGAATGGGAAAAAATGAGAATCAAGTGTTATATACTGGTATAAACTCTCAACGTTGACTGCAATGATTATATATATATAATGTATCAATAAAAATCTGAATTTAAAAAAAAAAGGATTTTAATTTTATTGTTTTTTTTGTTTTGTTTTGTTTTTGTACCAGGGATTGAACTTGGGACCTTGCATTTGCAAGGCAGGTGCTGGAACCACTGAGCTCAATCCCCAGATTCCAATTTTAAATCATGAGGGAGACATTAAAAGTAATCAAGGCCATCAAGAAAAGTGATCAATAGAGGGTAATCTGGCTATATAAAAAAAGAGGAGGAATTTGTAATTAAAGGGAATATACAAACAGATTTGCAGAAGAGAGAGAGTTGCCCAGGCCTGCTGTTTTAGGAGAAGAAAAAAAGTAAATAAACTGGGCTTGTTTTCAAGAGAAACAAAAAAAGGGTCAGGGATTTAGCTCAGGTGCTGTGCCTGCCCTACAAATACAAGTTCCTGGATTTGATCCCTGATACTGGGAAAAAACAAAAAACAAAACCCACATATATTCTACACGCAAGGCTTCTCTATCATGATTTTGTCTATATATCTGCCTACCTAAGTACGTACTACCACATGTAAAGAAACCTAAAATATGTAAGTAAAAATAAACTGCTGATAGTATACTTTGGTGAGGTCTTTCTTAAAATTTCTTTTGAGGTTGAACACAAACTTGTAATCCCAGGACTCTGGAAAGCTGAAGAAGAAGAGTTACAAGTTCAAGACCACCGGGAGTAATAGAGTGAGACTTTGTCTCCAAACAAACCAAAGAAAACAAAAAGTTTGTTCTGTGTTAAGGATGAAACTCAGTGGTAGAGTACTTGCTTCCAATACATGAGGACTTGGGTCCAACCCCCCAGTAATGAAGAAAAACTCCCACACTCTGAAAAGGAGGTCTCAAATCTAACCTATAATGACAAAAAAGCCTGATCAACAATTGTCCAGGGTTTGGACTGACTTATCTGTAAAGGGATATGACAGAACATGTTGGAGAGATTTTAAAACTTACGATTTTGATTACAGTACTGATTACCTGGGTATGTACACATTTGTTTACACATCAGACTGTATACAGGATGTAATTTTATTGTATATAAATTAAGCTTCAACAAAGTAAAAATCTTTTAACTTTTCTTGTTAATTAAATAATTCTCTCTAGCAGTTCAACAGTATCCAATTCTTCCTGATTATGCTGAGTTTACCTTGGTAGGTCATCAGTGCTTTCGCATGCCAACAAAATAGCTTCGTGAGAAAGATCTGCTACAGTGTAAT
This sequence comes from Petromus typicus, assembly GCA_004026965.1. Lineage (NCBI taxonomy): Eukaryota > Metazoa > Chordata > Mammalia > Rodentia > Petromuridae > Petromus > Petromus typicus. The sequence continues at coordinate 2,005 of PVIR01017749.1, read as the reverse complement.
TCAGGGTGTTGGACAGGTGTGTGGCATGGTACACAGAGGTGTCATGGAACTCCACGTCTATGGCATTGTCTTGCTCATCATTATAGCAGCGGATAATTCCAACAGAGTTCCACACCTGCAAATGCAGAAGATGACACCCAAGTCTGAGACAGTCAGTAGGCTACAGTGACACACATCAAGACTGTAATTCAAACTGTACCAAGGTTTAAATTAGAGAAGCTACTGGACTTCATGGAACTCTAAATATTTTTAGATAGCAGAGTAATATCAGACTTAAGATACACACATACTTATTTATTAGCAACTGAAGTGTTTACTATTTAGAAATAAATCACATGACTGTCATTAAAAATCTGAAAAGTCAAACCATTAAATTCCTCAGAAGAAACATTCCAAAATTTTCCCTATAATATGGATACAAATGACATCAGATACTTTTCAATTTCAACTGGCTTATGTTATAGGACACACACACACACACACACACACACAGAGTTTATTTTTTCTGAGACAGAGTTTCACTATGTAGTTCAAATTCAAACTAGTGTTGAGTTTATTATGTAGTCCAGGGTAGCCTTAATCTCACAGCAATCCTCCTACCTCAGCCTCCCAAATCCTGAGATTTTACACATACTTCTTTTTTTTTTTTTTTTTGCAGTGGTGGTGGTGGTGGTGGTGTTGAACAGGGTCTCATTATATAGTTCAGGCTGATCTTGAACCTTTTATGTAGCTCAGGCTGGCCTCAAACTTGTGGTGATCTTCCTGCCTCACTCTCCCAAGTACTACGATTACAGGTATGCACCACCAGTCCCAGCTACACATAAGTATTTTTAAAAGAAGGCAGGTTAGGCCAGAGATGTAGCTCAGTGGTTCCGGCACCTGCCTTGCAAGTACAAGGACCCAGGTTTGATCCCCAGTAACCACATACAATAATGCCTGGGTGGAAACTCATGCCCACTACCACAGTGCTGGGCATGGCAGCTCATGCCTGTAATCCCAGCACTTAAGAGGCAGGGGCAGGAGGCTTGCTGTGGGTTCAAGGCTGAGCTCAGGGCCAGCCTGAACTATAAATGAGACCCCGTCCCCAAAAAAGACAGTTTAGTGCCAGAGATTCATCTCAGAGGCACCATGCCTGCCTTGAAAGTATCAAGGTCCTGAATTTAATCCGTAGCACTGAAAGAAAAAAAAAAGACAATTTATTTGAAGATAAGGAAAGAAAAAAAGAGATGGCAAAAAGCTACGCTAAACAATTAGGAGAATCTGAAAGTAAATTGCTCCAAAACATACATTTTAAAGCAACGTGAACTGATAGATGCCATTTGCAAAACTATCTTCCACTGATGAACACTACAGGTTCACACTAGATCCAAGCTTCTGGTAAATTCCACATTGACATTGTATTTACTTACGTAGTACTATTAACTATAAGATATATAATAACATATTAGTTTAAAAATACTAATAAAATTAGTAATAAATACTAGTAAAAATTAATATACTGGATGGTTACTGATGGCAACAGGTTTTTTTTTGAGACAGGGTCTGTCCTTGTAGTTCAAGCTGGCCCTGAACTAAGCCTTGAACTCACATCACAGCAATCCTCCTGCCTCTGCCTCTGGAGTGCTAGGATTAAGGCGTGAGAAACACTGCTCAGCACTGTGCTATGTGATACTGACTGCTGCTGGGCCTGTGTCTGCACACCCAGTATTGTATGTGGCTACCAGCAGATCGAACCCGGGTCTTTGCGCTTGCAAGACAGGTGCCAGAACCACTGAGCTAAATCCCCGGCCCAACAGTTTTATTAATATTAAATACATCCTTAGTATATATGCCACGTCTGTATTTTTCTTCTTTTCAGTACTAGGAATCAGACTCAAGCCTTGTGCTTGCCAGGCAGATGTTTGTCCCTAGGTGACATCTCTGGCAGTATTCTTTTTCTTTTCTTATTAGGTTTTTTTTTTTTTTTTTTTAGGTTTTTGGAGACAGGGTCTCGCTTTGTGGTTCA
>PVIR01017748.1:0-34414 GCA_004026965.1 Petromus typicus | reverse complement strand
GAAATGGTTACTTGTATCCAGGCTGGAAACATGTATATTCATGCATTAAATGGCAACATAAGCAGAATGCATAGTTGGAAAATGAGGATCAGACACATTCTTCTGCAGACATCAAAAGAGGATTGATATACTCAAAACCTTCAAATTCAGATTGATCAATCTTCCTCACAATGTCACTGTTGAAAGAAAAAAAATTTTTATCATAATTAAGATTTCTTCAATCTTTAATGGTAAATATTAGAAAATTAAAAATACAGCTAACTATATACATTTTGACCCCCCCACACACAAATTCTTAGATTAATCCCAAAATATTTTCCCTAGAAGAATCAAGAAAAATACTAAGAATAAAAACAAAAGACCAATAACTCTACAAACTTAGAACTAAAGATACTTCAAAACTGCCTGGGAACACCAAAGGCACAAGTTATCACAATTCCAGTTAACCTTAACTTTGGACCTGAACAACATTTTTAATTAAGGAGAACATCCAGGTCTGATGAGCATCCAGTTGAGTGGTCACCTCAATAGCCAGATGGAAGATGGTGAAGAGAAGACCCAGAAGTTAGTCAAAGGAAAAAGGCAAGAGGAACAAGTACACTGAGAAACCTGGAACAAGGAAAAAACATCACCGGAGATGACAGAGCAGAGAGGGCGAGGCAGTGATCTCTCAATGGGCTTCCAGCTTAGTGTATCCTCAGAGAAGTTCTAGTAAACATTTTAATTCCTTGGTGTACATTCCATACTACAGAACACAAAGTTTCACAGGTATAGCCCCTTCCTTTAGGGATGCAGGTAACTCATACATTAGAAAGCCATAAAGGAAAGCCGTGCCTGTTAGATTTCATACACGACAAGCAAGCTCCTGTTTAAACACGATTCTAAAGAGGGTGACTTTTAATTAGAGAAATCAAGGAAGGTGATGTACATTCTCTAAGCACTGAATGAATGAATAATGAGAAACTGCGGTACACCTGTGGTAGCAATGGAGCATGGTAATAGAAGGGTACTAGATGGCAAATGACACAGGAAGTTATGACCAAAGAAGCCAGTAATGTTCATACTGAAGAGTTGTGCCTTGATCCATCAAAGCTCTGGTTGCATCTGAGGTGACTGTGAGAGATGGAGAGAGTTCAACAGGTAAAAATGATAGAGGAATAGAGGCACAACCAGGAACAGGCAGGACAGAATGATACTAAGAGCAAAGGTGAGTAATTGGGATGGATCGGAATCCTGCTTGTTACAGTGAGAGATACAGCTACCCAGGTAGGCTGGGGCAAATGGAATAGGTTTTAAATGTTAGTAGCCAGGAGACGCAATCTTATGTGACAGGCAATGCAGTTGCTAATGTAGGTTTCTGATTATAGGGACTTCATGAGGTGCACGGGAGAGGCTGCAGGCAAAGAGATGAAGGAGATCAATTAGGGAGCTGTTTAATACTCCTGGTATGATAGTACTGGGGTTTCAACAGAATGTGAAAAGGCAGCTCTGATGCAAGTGATGAAGTAAAAAAAAGAGAACAGGACTTGGCAAGGGCAGGTATGATGCAATCTCTTAAGGAAAAGAGGCAACAACTACTGGTATTTTGAATCCAGATGGTAAGAATACCTAATGACACAGTGAGTAGAAATAGGCAATAACACTGAACTGATTGAAAACTGGTAGAAAGAGAACATAAGGATCATTATTTTGACTTCACACTTTCATGTATCTGAGGTGTTTGACAAACGGGGGGAAATGTTGAACACATAGAAGTGCAGTTTGGGAAAGACACTGGGACAGGACTAGGTGCCCCTGAAACCATCACTCACTTATTCTTTACAGGAACCTTGTGAGGTTGACAACAGAAGGACAGACAGGCTCAGAGAAGTTATGCAATTCAGACCCAAGTCATGCAGTAGGGTGGCAGAGGTGGCATCGGGATTCAACTCCTATCTTCTGATTAAATCCAGTGTTCTTTTTAATATGCAGTGCTATCAGGGATAGTGATCTGGTCTGTGTTCCTCTTCTGTAGACAACAAGTTTTCTATGACATTGTACTGTTTTGATCCTCTCTGAATTTTTAGTACTTAGCACAGTGCCTTTTGCTCAATAACCATTTGTCAGTTTAGTTAGGAATTATTTAAGTACCTAGTGTTCATGCTACAGGACTGGATGTGTCCATGATACAAATTTTGCATATAGCAAAGAGGCTTTCATGCACAGTAACCTGGAGTATCCTGGTCTCAAGGGGAAAGGTAAAAAAAATAAAGGTAAGTGGTCATATGGATGAAATAGTCAGAATAGGCAGTTCTACCAATTGTGAGGCTGTGAGTGTCGAGTACTTTACAGATGCCAGGGAAGAGATGCTTTATAACTTAGACATTAAGAAGTCAATCTGGTCAGGGATTTAGCTCAGTGGTTTGAGTGCCTGCCTTACAACCACAAGATCCCAGGTTCAATCCCCAGTAACCACATATAATAATGCTGGGTGTGGTGACTCAACACCCAGCAGCAATCAGTACCACATACTGCAGTGCTGGGCGTGGTGGCTCACACATGTAATCCCAGCACTCAGGCGACAGAGGCAAGAGGATTGCAGTGAGTTCGAAGCTGAGTTCCAGACCAGCCTAAACTATAAAATGAGATCTGGTGTCAAAAAAAAAAAAAGAAGTCAATGTGACCTTTAAAAGCTAAATAATTAGGCTAAACTCTAAAGGGTAAATGTGTGCAGGTAGAAAGAACAAAATCAATGCTGACTTTTGTGAAGAAGTTTAATAGGGATATGCTTGTTTATTTTATCATAAATACCCTTGAAGTTTCTTAATGCTAAAAACAGAAAGAAAATGAAAAAAAAAAAAAACTGTGGTGGTTCAAAGAAAGGCCAAGCTGGGTAGGGTGGTGTACGACTATAATTCCGGCCCTCAAGCGACTGAAGCAGGAGGACTCTAAGTTTAAGAATAAGCTGGGCTACACAGAAAGAACCTGTCTCACAAAAACCACAAAGACAAATCAAAACAACAAAAATAAAACAAAAAAGAAAGAGGGGCTAAAACTTAGGGGAGAAACAGGCTATCTGAGTATGCTTATAGTAGAGGGAAAGAAGCTGGAAAAAATAAATCAAAGATGGTGAGTGAAACAGGTGGGCACTGGAGTACAAGCCTATAAACCCAACACTTGGGAGTCTGGGGCAGGAGGATCTCCAGGTACAGAGTGAGTTCAAGGTCAGTCTGAACTCCATGGTAAGATCTTGTTTTAAAAAAAAGATGGTGAAAAAACAAGATAAATGACAGAATGAAATCCCAGAGGAAATTAAAAAGAAAAGTCCAGTGAGAATAAGAGGGTCTTCCCTTCAAAAAAAGGGACAGCCTTCTCACAGTAGGGACAAGAAAAAGGTTGGAAAGAGCTGAAGAGCAATCCTGAAATACAAGTCGGTCGGGAGACAGCTGCCAAGGAGGCCAGCTCACAAGGCCCGAGACCTCAGTCCTCACAGCAAAGCCAAGGCAGGTTGAATCTGCTAAGAGATGGAGGCAGGGGTCAGACTGAGGATTCTGAAGAACAGAGGTCATCTGGGACAGCTGCTGGAAGAAAATGAGTAACTGCTAGATAATTAAGGCCTCCTTGAGATTAGAGAGGATGAATCTGGAATGCTAAATGATCCACAAGTTATCCTGAACTGTATTTTTAAAATACACAACATAAGCACAGAAATATTTCTGATCACTGCTGGCTGGTCTGGACAACTTGATGTAACTCTTAAGGTAATTCTCAGAAACTCAACAAAACGTTCATCACTGAACTGGCAGCAGTAGCGCAGCAGAGAGAGAAAGAGCACAGGCCTTAATCAGTCATGTCTGGGTTTGAGTCCTGACTGCCACCTGACAGCTGTGTAACCTTGCTTAACCTCTCTGAGCCTCGGTTTCATCTGTAAAACGAAGATGACAAGACCTAGTTTACAAGGTTGCTGTGAGAATTAGGATAATAAATGTAAAATAGAAAATAATGACAGTTATTAGTACAGTTTGGAACAGTAAGTAAAGGGTTCAAATAGCCAGGAACTGGTTACATAAAGTATAATCTGATAATAAAATATTAGGAAGCTACTAAAAAATAAGTTTTCAAACCTATCATTAAAAAGAAGATACTGAAGTGCACAGAATTACTTACTCATCATCTGGAGTGAGCTGGACAGGTTCATTAGTAAACTGAGAATCAAAGTTGTCCAAACCAAACTCTCCAGAAATATTTGGTTTAAAGGGAGGCACCACCTGCTTTTGCTCCATCTGAAAAGATGTATTATGACACCTCAAGTTGGCATTTTTAGAAAAATTCCAGCTGTATACTGCTCTGCTCTCAAATAGCATAGTCCTACACAGCAGAACCAGTACTGACAATGATGGATGTAATCTATGAATATGAACACGGACATGGGCCTTAAAAATAGTAAACTGCTCTGTTATATTAATATTTTAATTCTTTTGTTTTTGAAGTGTTGAGTTTTTCTTTTTTAAAGCACTTTAGGAAGTTTTCAATTATTTAAGCTGTGATTCACTAGTATTTCAACTATTGTATTGTATTTTAAGCAATACAATTTGGCCTGGGGTACAATAAGGCCTAAAATAGATGGACCAGGGATTTGGCTCAGTGGTTCGGGCGGCTGCCTTGCAAGCGCAAGGTCCTGGGTTCAATCCCCAGTCACCACACACAATGCCAAGCATGTTGGCTCACACCTGTAATCCCAGTGTATGGGATGCAGAGGCAGGAGGACTGTTGAGTTCCAGGCTGAGTTCAGGACCAGCCCAAAGTACAGGGTGAGACCCTGTCTCAAAAAAACAAAACAAAACAAAACAACAACAAAAACCTAATATAGAAACAATCAAAATTTACATACCATATCCCAGTCAACATTTCGAAAGAATGGATGCCCCTGAATATCAGCAAATCCTGTTTGAGGATGACAACCCAATCGTTCCTTTGGGTCCTATAATGGGAAAGAATGTTTTGAGGACAGGGTGAATGTTATGCTTTAAAATAATTTACCCTTCTGGTCTGTGTTTCATGCCCATTACATGGTATCTTAATTTCTGAAGTTGAAATGGTCTTTTACTTCTAGAAAGTTTGAGTTATCTGAAGCTTGAGTTATATTAGCTTATCTGAAGCTTGAGATAGGGTATGAATTCCTCAGGGCTCCTTTTCCACAAATATCATTTTAGTAGCATCCACCTGCATTTTTGGGATAGGCTGTCACCTGAAATATAAAAACCTCCAAATTTCACTACAAGTTTGTTCTTAGCCCAATTTTAAAGCCCGGTGCTCAAATATACCAACATGACACACTTTGTGTATGACACTGACACAACCATTATTTGAATCACTGCAAGGAGGCTGCGACTTATAAAGTCCTGGCTTATTCCTTACTTTGAATAACAAGATCTCATTTTTTTCTCTGGTAAAATCCAAGTGAACTAGAGCTCCTTCCTGCCCTGTTTATGTTATATCCAGGCTACAGGGCCTAGGGCAGGTACCAAATAAATAAATGGACTGATTTAGTAACCACACACTCTAGATCCAGTCGCTTCTAAAAAAAGCCCCACCTATGACTGCATGAGGCTTTGAGGGACATCTAGACACAGCTGTAACAGAGACTATTCCTCAATTACAGCATTTCTGCTTAAAACATACAATGTGGAACAAAATGCCCTCTGTTCAGGCTTTTGTGACTCCCTATCAGACAGAGTGTTCAGAAACGGGGGTTTTGAGTGGCTCCTAAGGAGGAGAGAGACATTCTAAATGGCTTCGCCCTGAGACCCCACTTGCCTCACAGGGATTCGAGTCTCTCTGACCTGTCTGATGAGACTGAGAGGGCTCCTCGACCTCATGACAGTCCCCAGGCCAATAAATCAGGCCCATCCTGTCCAAGTGACTAGGGAACTCTCCTGCACCTAATGTCCCCAGAGAACCCAGTGCTCCTCAGCTCCCTCACCAAGCCCCTCGGACAGCCATAAATCCCACTGGGTACACACAGACAGATTTAAGCCCTGCAGGTCGATTCCAAAGTGATACCTCTCACTTTTCTACCTCACAACTTATCCTGTCCCTAAGAGGTTCTAGGGGGGACCAGGGGATACTTGAGTACAGGCTCCTTTCTCTGTAGCAGACTTCCAGCAGTGCAAAGAAAGACTAGGCCAATGGCTGGAAGACCCCAGTAAGTCTGCAAATGGGTTTCAAACGTTGACCCTTGCTTTTGATTTATCACAGTGAGATATTCAATTTATCTTGGCCATTTGGCTATATCCAGGATGAAAGATAAAGCATCCTACAAGAGGCTAGGAACTGTGCAGACAAGCAATATGCTTTGAAAAGGGAAGGAAACCACGCAGCAGGGGCTATTTTCCCTTCACCAGAACCAAACTGAGATTATAATACTAGACTATAATAAAAACAGCTGCTCTTAAGGAGGTGAAGAGGTACATTAAAAAGTTTGTTAACCAGGGCTGGGGATTTAACTCAGTGGTTCCGGCGCCTGCCTTGCAAGTACAAGGGCTCAGGTTCAGTCCCCAGTAACCACATACAACAATGCCAACTGTAGTGACTCATGCTCACCAGCTATCAGTACCACATACCATGGTGCTGGGCAAGGTGGCTAATGCCTATAATCCCAGCACTTGGGAGGCAGAGGCAGAAGGATTGCTGAGTTCAGGACCAGCCTAAACTACAAAGTGAGACCCTGTCTGGGTCATAGAGGGCACAGATGAAAATCCAGCTGTCTTCTGTAACCCATTAGTAGAAGTCTGCTGTCAATATACTAATATAGATCCATCTTCCAGGAAGGAAGAAGCAATAGTGAGACAATACCTCATCTGTCAGTCAGCCCCAGCTATTTGGTGTAGGCTGCAAAAACTTCAGATGGGGCCATAGAAACCTATAGCTCAATTGCTGGACACAGCCTTTTCTGTGTTCAACAACTGGGACCCAAACAAAGGACAAAAGAAAAAGGATAAGACTACAGCTGTGGCAATTGGCAACGCTTATTTAAACTGACTCAAATCATCTAAGGGAAAAACCCAAGGACAACTGAGGTTTGTATTTCAAATGCAAGAGGGCTGGGCACTGGTTGCACTGAGCCCCTGTGTGTGCCCTCCTCCACATATGAGGCAGCTTATGTGCCTGGCTCGTGGCACAGGAAGTCTGACTGTCCGGCTCCCAGAGAGGGGTGGGCCAGCCAGAACCCTCGCTGCTTGCTCTGACTACTGAAGAGGCTCAGGCCCAGGGAACCTGCAAAGCCCATATCCAAGGATGTCATTATTTCCTCTAAAGAATGCTGAGTACTCTTGGATGCCACAGGAGCCAATGTGACTGCTTATTGGTACAGGGGCAGCTCATTCTGTTTTGATTTCCTTCTCTGGAGAACTGTCCTCTATGACTATAGCCACAGTTGGGGTCAAGGGGATCCCTAGTTAGAGATTCTTTACTTTCTCTCTGATGTGTCACTTTGAAAGCCAAATGTTTAACATGAGTTTCTAATTGCCCCACAGTGTCCTACTTCCTTCCAAGGGAATTACTAGCAAAATTAGGGGCAATTCTCAAATTCTGGCTAAGCCAAAAATGAATTTTACTTGTTGAGACTACATCAGGTCTTCCTGACCAAGGTAGTCAACAAGTAGATCCTGCTATATGATATACTAGAATACCTGGGAGGGCAAATTATGCCAGTAGTTTTAAGACCACAAGACCCTAGCCAATTCCCTAACTGAAAGCAGTATCCATTCAAGGAAGGGGCATTCAAAGGCTTCCAACCTCTCACAGACAAAATTCTCAAATATGGTATTCTGAAGCCTTGTCTGTCCTCCTGAGAACCTGTGCAGAGGAGAGGGATGTACGTACTGGGGGTGGGGTGGACTGGTGATTAGACTTTACCTATATGCCACATTAATTTGGGCTAAGTACAGCAAGCTATCCAAATGTATGCAAACAGAATCCTGCCAGCTCCTGGACCAGAAGGACCACCTATTATCTATTCCAAAGACCAAGTGCTTGTAAAAACATGGAGAGAGGAGACACTTGTTAACCAAAACCCAAATGGAAGGGTCTCTTCTTAGCAATCCTTGCCATACGTACTGCAGTAAAGGTGACAGTGGCAGATAACTGGATTCATCTGTTTCGAATAAAGCCAGCCTTACTTGAATGGTCAGAAAAACAAGGTCACTGAAAAGGAGAAATGGAGTCACTGGGAGTCTTGAGATTTCTCTTCAAAAAGCAAAACTCCAGTGCCACGAAAGGAAGTATGGAAATCTAACCTGCTCATATTTGGGCTGATAGTGAAATTTCTTTCTTATGTCTAACAGCTTGATGGTCACTAACGCTTCTCATTTTCTAATGTTTTCCTTTCTTCAACCCAGACAATGAGTCACAGCACCCCAAAGTAGTTGCAGAGCACAAAATCCCCAGTGAGTACGATCTACCGCCCCTTCCAGCTTGAAGAAGCTATAGAAGACAGAGATCTCTACTCCCTCGGCCCTCCATGAAGAATACTGAGGTTATGTGTCTCTCCAGGGGAGACAACCAGGAGATCAGGGTATGGCAGAGCTGACTGGGTAGTAGGTATGGCTTAATTACAAGATATTGTGAAGTGGGGACCAGGGATTTAGCTCAGTGGTTCCGGTGCCTGTCTTGCAAGTGCAAGGGCCCGGGTTCGATCCCTGGTACCACATACCATACTGGGTGTGGATACTCACGCCCAGCAGCAATCAGTACCACATACCACAGTGCCAGGCGTGGTGGCTCATGCCTGTAATGCTAGCACTCGGGAGGCAGAGGCAGGAGGATTGCTGTGATGTGAGTTTGAGGTTGAGCTGAGGGCCAGCCTGAACCACAAAGCGAGACCCTGTCTCAAAAAACCTTTAAAACAAAAAAAAGATATTGTGAAGTAAAAAAATATTTAAAAGGAAATAGGATGTAGGGGTAAATAATGAGGGGGAAAAAGAACATGACAGTAATTAAAAAAAGGAAACAAAGCTTATGTATATAGGGGGTGGAGGTTTATAGGGTGAGTGGGGGAATGGGAAAAAATGAGAATTAAGTTGTATCATACACTGGTACAAACTCTCAAGGTTGAATGTGTATATATAATGTACCAATAAAGATTTGAATTAAAAAAAAAAAGATCCCAGACACATGTGCAGAACAGTTTCCAAAGTCCTGCACGGGGATCTCTCCTGAGAACATGAGCAATTTTTTTTTTTTAGTTTCCTATAATATGCTTTCAGTAAGAATTATTTTTCTTTATTTATTTTGCCATTTTTGATAAGATGGCCTGACCTGATCTCAGCCTCAGGTGAGATCCCAGCACCATGACTTAGGATGTGTATGTAGAGTTCTTGCTACTTTCAAGATTCAAATGGCTAGAAAGACACAGATGCCTAGAGCTCACCACCACAACTTTCCTCACTATATCCTGCTGGTCCCCAGGATGGAATTTATTTTGCCTTTCTCTTTTACTTGCCTAAGCTCTCTCTGCTGATTCAGTTTCTCCCTCACTCTTTACTTTTTCAAATAAGTTTTGCCATCACTTAAAAATAAATGATATAAAAAGCTTCAATTTCTGATTTATCAAAATTCATCATTATCTTAACAATTTACCTTATAAAGTAAAAGCATGCCAACTTACTTTCTTATCTGTCATTTATTTAACATAGAATTTATCAATGCCAGTGGGCTAGGAATTTAGCTCAGTGGTTCTGGCGTCTGCCTGGCAAGTACAATGTCCTGAGTTCAATCTCCAGTACCACATACAACAATGCCAGGTGTGCTGGCTCATGCCTGTAATCCCAGTACTCGGGAGGTAGTGACAGGAGAATTACTGTGAGTTCAAGGCTAGCCTGAGCTACATAATGAGTTCAGGGCCAGCCTGAACTACAAAGTGAAACCCTGTCTTAAAAAACAAACACACAAAAAAGAATTTTAGGTCCCAAAACTTCTTCTAGTCTACCAACTACAACTAACATTTGAATAATTTTCAGATTTATTTATGACAGCATTTCTTCTGAATATTATTCAATTAGAGTGGTACCTTGGTTCCTGACTGCATTGGTTTGGAAAGAATTTGGTTCACAAACACAAGTATTCGGCAAAATTTTGTTTTTGTTTGTAAACTCTGCATCAGGTTACAGACAAGATGATGGCCATCTTTTCCACACAAACAGAAATGTGGCCATCGTTTGGAAAATCAGAGAAGAAATTAAGGTCATGAACTGCATTATCACTGTATATAGCTTTTGATAGGAACATCTGTAAAGAATCTACTTTCCAGAGCTTAAACAGTATGTGGTGATGAACTGATTTTATGGATAACGACACAGAGAAAACTGAAGAAGTGTTGAAAGTGCATCTCCAAAGGTTCGATTTTTTTCTTCCCAGAGAATATGATATAGATATCTTTTATATTAAAAACATCATATGTAACACAGCTCAGGGCAAATCAGACTGTCAAACTAGGAAGGAAACTTATCTCAAGAGTTAGTGTTGTGAATTGTTCCTTGGTTAAGGGACAATTTCCAGATCTAATAGAAAAAGTTATGCTGCTAGTATAGAAATTTAACTTGCCTGACTCTCTACTTACCAGTTTAATTTATACAGACAGAGATAAATCACAGAAAATTTTTACACATAATTTATACCTTGTTGAGAAAACTCTTCAGAACACTTGCAGCTTTCACAGACAGAGACCGTGGTATACGAATCTGTTTTTCCAAAATAACTAGAAAGACAAAGATTATGTTAAACTTGTACATAACTTTAATCTTTAAATTATTGCTCCTATATTTTTCTGCATGCCAGCGAAAAAATAAGATATTATAGTAAGTCCTGGACTTTTAAGTGAGTTTCATTCCAAGACAGTGTTGATAAGTTGGATTTGTTCATAATCTGACAAAGTGAGTCCTTACACAGTATACTTGTGAAACTTACACAATACACCAGTGAGAGTTCACAACTCAACTGTTCATTAAGTTGGGGACTTACTGTATATACGTAACTAAAACACTTCCAAACTTCCCCAATCCCATACCTCTCTTTTCTTTAAGATATAACCTCTAACCTGAATACTGTACTTGGAATTCATGAGCTTGGATCTCAGGTTCTGGGGACAGAATCCAGGGGCACATTACTACTAGTATACATCCTCGATACTTTTGAAAATTTAAAAGGATGCCACTAAGTAGTCTGAGAGGGTCACTAACTTATGATCCTCTTGCCTTAGCCTCTCAGAGCGCTAGGATTACAGGCATGCACCACCATGGTAAGCTTACATGCATGTCTTTTTCTTTGACTATGTTACTGAGCCTCAGTTTCCTCATTTGTAAAATAGGAATAAAAACAATGCCTATTTCCATGGGTTTTTATGGAGCTTAAAGGAATTAATATGTGTAAGACGCTTACAAATACAGTATAATAGTCAATTTTACTGGACAATGCTAAATTATTCCTCAAAGCCATTGTGTCAATTTTCACTCCCAAAAGTAGTATAGGAGAGTTCCAGGTACTTAAGACATTCAACAGCACAGTTTGTCATATTTTAAAGTTCTGTCAAATGAATGGGTATTTTATTTTTTTATTTATTTGAGACAGAGTCTCACTTTATAGTATAGTCTGGCCCCAAACTCACTATGTAGCCCAAGTTAGTCTCAAACTCATGGCAATTGTCCTGCCTCTGCCTCCCAAGTGCTGGGATTACAGGCATGAGCCACCACACCTGGCACTGTGGTATGTGGTTACCGGGGATCAAACTCAGGACCTTGTGCTTACAAGGCAGACACAGGAACCACTGAGCTAAATCCCCAGCCCATTCATTGATATTTTAATGTGCAGTCTCCGAATTGCTAATGAAGATGAGTGTCTTTTCACATACTCCAAGGTCAGCTGGGTTTTCTAGCACATAAAAGATTTACTTTTCTCCTCTGATGGCTTTAATTACTAAATGCAGGATTTCATGGCAGTCTTTGCATTTCTCTGGATTGTGTGTTAGAGGTGCTTATCTGCTCTTGTTTCTGTTCCACTCGATTTTTAGCTTTCTCCATCCACTTACTTAACACTTCTTCCCCTAAACTGTTCTTGAACTTACATACTGACTTGAGGATCTTACGTAAAGACTATCCTTTCTAGCCATACGACTCGCCTCCCCAGTATCTGCTTATGATATGCAATCTAAAAGAATTTCTTTTTACAACTTTGAGTCTAGGAAGGTAATAGTTAATGGGGAGACTGTAAAGGATGTATCAGGAAAAAAAAATCAGACTGAGAATGTAGCCCCATAGTACAGCACTTGACTAGCATGTGCAAGGCCCATAGTTCAACACTCAGTATCACATAATAAAAGAAAAAGTTAAAATTTCACATCTAGTTAGATTTATACTGTTGAGATTATTTTTCTTATTCAAATACTTTGAGTCACTCTCATTTATGCTGTAGAATAAATTAAGAGAAGCTCTGTAAAAATGCTACATATTACCTTGGAAAAGATAATCCTCTGTGTTTTGATCAGGGTTATCAGAGCTCCCGACAATATCAAATGGAGACCTTCCTGCCATCATCTCGAACATCAGAACTCCAAGGGCCCACCAGTCCACACTGAAACCTTCAGAAAGAACATTGAAAGCAGGAAATTATCCACTCGCCATGCTTGGAAGTTAGTAATTAGAGAGTCAATAAAATTTGATACCACACATAACCAACCAGCTAGCAGTAGCCAAAATATCACCCATTTATTCATTACCATAGTCTTCTCCTCTTAAAATTTCAGGAGCGATGTAATTAGGAGTACCACAGAAAGTGCTGGTTGTATCTCCTGGCCGCAATCCTTCCTTTTATTAAAAAAGAAAGAAAAAAAGAAAAAAATCTAAAACTCTGTTTTTACTTTTACCTGTTCTATTTCATCTGTCACTTAAATTCTCTAAATATAAGTAATATGTTAATCATACCACTAGGACGACTACATTATTAAAACCACAGACTGTCATCAAGTAGGTAGGTCAAAGAAACCTCTTCTCAATAGATGTTGCTAAAAAGTCAGTTCAGCTAAGATACAAACTGCATTTAAAATTTTACGTTCAAGGGCTGGGGATTTAGTTCAGTGGTTTTGGTGTATGCCTTGCAAGTGTAAGGTCCTAAGGTCGATCTCCGGTAACCCAAGCCACAATGCTGGGCAATGACTCATGCCCACCAGCAATCAGTACCACACACCACAATGCTGGGTGTGGTGGCTCATACCTGTAATACCAGCACTTGCGAGGCAGAAGCAGGAGGATTTCTCTGAGTTCAAGGCTTGCCTGGACTACAAAGTGAGACCCTATCTCAAAAAAAAATTTATATTCACACTAAAGTTTAACATAAAAATTTAAATTGAGTGAAAGGAATCATACTTCATGGAGAAAAGCATTTTATTTATTTATTTATTTATTTATTTATTTTTAGGTTTTTTGAGACAGGGTCTCGCTTTGTAGTTCAGGCTGGCCCTGAGCTCAGCCTCAAACTCACATCACAGCAATCCTCCTGCCTCTGCCTCCCGAGTGCTAGGATTACAGGCGTGAGCCATCACACCCGGCATTGTGGTATGTGATACTGGTTGCTGCTGTGTGTGAGTCTCCACACCCAGTATAGCATGTGGTTACTGGAGATCGAACCCAGGTCCTTGTGCTTGCCAGACAGGCGCCGGAACCATGGAGCTAAATCCCCGGCCCCAAAAAAAGCATTTTAAATCCCACCTCCTACCACAATGTTGACATTAAACATTTTCCTTCTCTTCATGTTTTGTAAAATATAAATCTTTTGGTTTTGTATTTTAAATAGCTGTAGGAAGGTGAAAATTAAATCCAAACACTGTAGATTACTAAACATAAGTAGAAAAACAGTAATAAACAGAAATATCACCAAGAAGTCATAGGAAACACAAACTTGTATATACTTAATAACAGCCACAAAACAGAGCAAAATTAAACAAAATCTTTAGAATTTCATAATCTCCAATCATGAAACTTTAACACTTCTATATCACAAAGTGATGAGAATTTGGCTCAGTGGTGTCACACCTGCCTCATAAGCACAAAGTCCTGAGTTTGATCCCCTATACCAAGTTGGTATCGTTGGTACTGGTTCTGAGTTCACTCAGACCAATAACTAGTAATCACAGAAAATGTGAACAAAAAGTACAGCTGAATACACAAGGTATACATAACATAGGGTGTGTCTGTCCTTATGTATGTGTGTAGAAAAAAGAGAGGAGAGAGATTCTTTGCACATAAAATAGAAGTCATATTTTTTTTTACATCCACATGGGATACTGACTATATACTGTCATAAAAAGTTACAAATATAAAAGAACTGATTTCATTCTGACTATTCTCTCAACATGAGGCTATTAAAGCAAAAAGCCTAAGTATTTATATATGTGCATATATATGTATATGTGGAGTTATGGATATCTCTTTACTTTAGAACATTCTCTACATAATTACAGACTTCATATTATTAAGAACTAAAGTTAAACTGAACATATATAACTAGAATTTAATCACAACTCCTCTTGTTATATGGCACAAAATTCCAAACCAAAGAGTGAGACAGAGGTGCACTGGAAGTCAAGGTTTCTTCCCGCTTGACTCTCCCAGTTCTACTCTCTGGAAGGAACTACTGTTATAAGATTTTTATGTGTCCCTCCAGAGATACTCTGGGTGCAGTGTATGTATTTCTCTTCAAGTCTTCCCTTACTGTGTTCAACAGTACTATAGACACCTAGAATATATATTCAGGAGAACATTACATTGTCTCTCCAAAAGAACTTTAAAAAATGATTTGTAATATGGTTATATATGCTGTTTTTAATCTATTAACAATTATGAACACAATTTAAATTGTTTTATATTACTGATGAAGCCTATGAGTTCTACCAAAGATCCAGACTACCTTAACTGAAAGTATAGCAAAGAGAAAGTATACATAACAAGCCAATAATACTTTTCAATAAAATTAACAATAGATGGAGAAGGGAGGGTTAAGGAAGGAAAAAAGAATGAGAGAAGAAAATTATCTTGCCTTAATTCATTTTTGTAATAATTGTTTTCATTGTTTAAGTTATACAGTGCTATTTTAGTAACTTTAAAAATATGGAAAAGTAGGGCCAGGGATTTAGCTTGCATCTGCCTTGCAAGCACAAGGGCAAGGGTTCAATCCCTGGTAACCACATACAACAATGCTGGGCGTGGTGACTCACACCCAGCAGTAATCAGCACCACATACCACAGTGCCAGGCATGATGGCTCACGCCTGTAATCCCAGCACTTGGGAGGCAGAGGATGGAGGATTGCTGAGTTTGAGGCTGAGCTCAGGGCCAGCCTGAACTACAAAGCGAGAGCCTATGTCAAAACACTTAAAAAAAAAAAAAAAAAAGGAAAAGTAAAGAGAATCAATGAGTAATGTTACATAATAAATAAAAAAAGATAATTCTGTATTTTAAAACTTTAATATTAATTAAAAACACTTTATGTTATCGATTTTAGTAAATACCCTAGAAAATTTTATATTTATTATAAACTATAAATTTTGATCAAAAGTGTCTCTATGGACCAAAATATGTACTAGAATAAACAGAAGTCAAAAATTACTGATCAACAAATATGGCTTTTTTCTTCCTTCCACTCCCTTCCCTTCTCCACTCTCCCCCTTTCTCTTTCCTCTTTTTTCCTTTCTTCCCCTCCTTGTTTTGAACAGAGTGAACGCAGGGCTTGTTCACGCTACTCATGTCTTCTGTCATTCAATACAGTTACCTTTTTACAGTGACATATGTGCACCCGTGTTTATAGCAGCTCAGTTTGTGATTGCTAACTCTTGCAAACAACCCAAATGTCCATCAACCGGAGATGGATAAAGAAGATGTGGTTCTTTTATAGAATGGAGTGTTACTCTGCATTAAAAATGGTAAGATTGAGTCGTTCATACTCAAATGGATGTACCTTGAGGACATCCTTATAAGCGAAATAAACAGGTCACAAATGTGTAAATATTGTATCTTTTCTCTGGTATGAGAAAATGAAGTTGTAAATGAGTTGTAGTATGTATAGTTGATATTGTGAAGTAGAAAATATTTAAAAGGGAAGACAGTGTACGGGTAAACAACGAGGAGAAAACGAATGCGGTAACAATAAAGAAAAAAGAAAACAAAGATTGTGTATATAGGGGGTGGAGGGTTGCAGGGCGGGGGGGGAAAGGGAAAAAATGAGAATTAAGTCATGTCATATTCTCATACAAACTCTCAACGTTGAATGCGATTATGATGTGTATTCATAATGTACCAATAAAGACAAAAATTAAAAAAAAAAAAACTCCTGCTACATCCCCCACCAAACTCCTTTCTAAAAAGTTATAATTTTTTTCTGGCTCTGGGGGTTGAATTTCTGGCCTTATACATGCTAAGCATGTGTGCTACCACTGAGTTATGTCCCAAATTCAAAGGTTGTAATAACTTATATATATATATCAATAACATAAGAACGCATACTTCATTAAACTCTTATAAATCTATTAAGAATTACAAATACAGTTTAAATTGTTTTATACTATTGATGACAACTTTTCCAAACATCATGACAAATTTTAAAACCAGCAACTGACAGACAAAAGAAGTTCTCATTGTTTTAATATGTAGATTTTGTAATAAAGTTAATATTCTCCATATTTTTTTAGTTTTGTTTTCTCTTGAAAATTATAAATTTCATTATATTGCTTTTATTTTATTAAATGAGAGAAAGTAAAAATCCTCTGGGGGATAACAGCAATCAAAAAGAATAAAAAATATTAGTAAAAGGGCCAGGGATATACCTTAGTAATGTAGTACCTGCCTGGCAAATGCAAGGTCCCGAGTTGGATTCTCAATATAAAAAAAATACCAATAGGGGCCGGGGAGTTAGCTCAGTGGTTCCGGTGCCTGTCTTGCAAGCGCAAGGGCCCGGGTTCGATTCCCCGGTAACCACATAACAATACTGGGTGTGGAGACCCACACCCAGCAGCAACCAGTACCACATACCACAGTGCTGGGCGTGGTGGCTCACGCCTGTAATCCCAGCACACGGGAGGCAGAGGCAGGAGGATTGTGATGTGAGTTTGAGGCTGAGCTCAGGGCCAGCCTGAACCACAAAGCGAGACCCTGTCTCAAAAAACCTAAAAAAAAAAAAAAAAAAAAAAAAAAAAAAAAAAAAAAAAAAAAAAAAAAAAAAAAAAAAAAAAAAAAAAAAAAAAAAAAAAAAAAAAAAAAAAAAAACCAATATATGTGCAGGTATGTGCGCGCATACACACACACAAACACACATACACACATAAAGGGTAGACAGAGTTTTTATCAGTAAATTCCTTCATTATTTATTATTAAGAATTTACATAATAAAATAACTTAAGGAGTAGTGCAAGAAAAATGGCTTTAAGTTTTATACATAAAATTAGATTAAGTGGAAAGTTTATTTTCTAATTTATGCTGAACAGAAAATGATGTTAAATCCTCAACACAATTTGACTGTCTTATACAGTGTTAATTATTTAGAAATCTCTGGGTCCTGATGATACTTTCTTCATGTGAGTGGGGAACACAATTCACACATTAATGCACTGTGAGATTAACTTTGTACCAGTTACTTCAGTAAGTACAAAAGTACCCTATGCATTTTGTCAAAAAAGATCAGACCTTAAAGGAAACAAATACAACAAATGATAATGAAAACATGACATGAGTGTAACTAAAATTCTTATTTTATGTACTTTATATCAGATACTTAAAAATTCAGACTAATTTTTTGGTTCTGGGAATTGAACTCAGGGCCTTGACCTTGCCAGGCAGGCACTGTACTCCTAAGCTACATCTGCAGCTCTAAAAAAGTTAAGGCTTTTAGGGAGAATCCTGCATACATTATTTGAGTCACTACTAAAGGAGAAAAATTGGAAGGTGATATGCATGTTACTTAAAGTAGTAAAACTATAATCATTACTTTCAGTTTTCTTCATAATTTCTAAGACAAAAGTTGTTAAAGAAAAATTAGCTCATGGCATATACAATCAGAATTTAAGAAATTTTGTAAACTGGATAGAAGTATATTTATCTTTTTGCTAGAATTACAGTTAAGTATCCTAAAAAAGTAGCAATCACTTCCTCATTTCCATGGATGGAGTTATTTTACCAAGATGATCTCTTTTTTTTTTAATCAAATTTTTATTGGTACATTATGAATACAGATCATCATTGTATTCAACACTGTGTTTGTACCAGAATGACACAATTTGATTCTGATTTGTTCCCTTCTCCCAACTCACCCTGCAACCCCCCACCCCCTATATACATGAGCTTTGTTTCCTTTTTTTATTACTATCACATTTTTTCCCCTCGTTATTTACCCTTACACCCTCTTTCCTTTTAAATACTCTCTATTTCACAATATCAACTATATGTACTAGGACTCATTTACATCCTCATTTTCTCATACCAGAGAAAAGATACAATATTTATACGTCTGTGACCTATTTATTTCACTTATGAAGATGTCTTGAATGTATATCCATTTGTGTATAAATGACTCAATCTTATGATCTTTTTAGTAATTACAGAGAATGTAAACTAGTACAACCACTATGGAAATCATGGGGATTGCTCAAAAAACTAAAAATAGAAATTCCATTTGATCCAGCTATTCCCCTTCTAGGTATCTTCTCGAAAGAGTTAAAATCATCATGATACAGGGACACATGCATACCCATGTTTATAGCAGCATAATTTATAATAGTTAGATCTTGGAAAGACATACATGTCTGATGGATAAGGAAAATGTACTCATATACAATGGAACACTATACTGTCATAAGGCAAGAAAAACTTGAGGTATCTGTAAGTAAATGAATGTAACCTGAGAATATAATGTTAAGTGAAATAAATCAGACACAAGTTCAAATAGAAAATGGTTTCTCTTCTATGAGAAACACAAACAAAACAGACAAGATGAACAGAAAATAGGGAGAAGTTCAAATACTTCCCAAAATTATAAATTCTATTCTTTTAAAAATATCTCATTATATATGCTAAACGGCTTTATTTATACTATCAGTTTATCTTAGTTCATTCAAAAGAAAAATGAGTTATTATGTTTCCTTCTTATAAGAATTCTTTTACCTTATGTCTTATACTCTATTTTGATTACACTGTAACTGTCGTTATTCTATTATTTATAAAATTTTATTTTTCCATAAAAAATAAAACTCCTCACCTTACACATGCCATAGTCAGTGAGTTTAATATGTCCTTCTGAATCCAGTAATACATTGTCCAATTTCAAATCTCTATAAATTATCCCCCGCTCATGAAGATAATTTAAAGCTAGACTGATTTCTGCAGAGTAAAATCTAGAATAAAATTAAAAATAGATCATGTTTAAAAAGCCATGTCATTCAGAATGATAAATTGTGGTAATTTTCTAGAAGATATTTCAGATTTATTTCTACCTGCATTTGCAAACATAAAAATAACAACAGAAGATTTTTCTAAATCTTCCAATAGACTTAAAAACAAAAAAGTTTATTGGAGTACATTTTAAAATATCTAAGCCCAAACACAATGATACAAGTTCTAGTTCAACTTAAACTCATATTTTTCACAAAGTTATTAATCTGAAAATGTCAAACATGACTTCTTATTCTGAGCAATCCATACACTTAAACTAGTGGCAAAGTTGTATACTTTCTAGAGTACTCTCATAGTGTTCATACCTTCTGTAAGGAACCAATCATGCATTGCCCCCCCCCAAAACCCACTAAGAACTAGTGACAAGTCTATAATATTAAAAATTGACTACTCAAACCATAAAATCCACACCAAAATTTCACGAATTATTCTATAGTCATAAAATTTTAAATTAAAGAATAAACTTGCTAAAACTACCACCAAATCACTGGTAAAAACCTCTTGGCCTAAATAATAAAAATGAAAACACCCAAGCTGGTTTACATCTGCTTTGAGGCAACTGATCATGATAAGTTTTAAAGTGTACAACACACAACTCTGGTTGCTTAGTTCTGCGGTGAGGGCAGTTTTGCGAGCAAACATGGTATACAACCCTATACAGCCTGAACTGGTACTTCATAACAGAGTAAAAATCAGATGTAGTTTCCTCAAGTTCAGCTGAACAAAGAAGGAACAAATACTGGCTATGTTCACAATTTTAAGTGACATCTGTGGCTTTGCTGTGAAGGATGACAATTTGATAAAAGCCAGAATCACAATGATCAAAATCAGTAAATTATAATGTATCTCTAAAATTATAATTTACCATGTAAAGTAACTTTTAGCTCAGCTTCTCACAGATTACAAAGAATAAACTAACATCAAAATAAAGCATACACTATTTTTCAACTGCTGCACATAAAGTCATGCAGTAATTAAAAAAAAAATCCAACCAAAACAATTTTTAAAAAATGTACCTGGCATGTTCTTCAGGAAGTTTTCTTTGTCTCTGCATATGAAACATTAGATCCCCTCCATTAACATACTCAATAACAAAGAATAATCTAAAATACAAACCCATGAAACCAAAATTCAAAACAGGGCAGTTTAACTTTATATCTTAAACCACTACAGAACATACACGGCATTCTCTTCGGCTTAGGCTTGATCTAGAGTAAACATGCTTCTGTAGCCTGCTATTTCTGTTACAAAGTAGTACTTAACAACCCAGAACCATTGACTACCATCCCAATTTTTAACATCTGCTACAAAAGTAATTTTTTTCTTTTTTTATTAAGTAATTTTCAACTAATACTGTAATATTTATAGTAAAGAAGTTGAGATTTCCCCTCTCTAGTTATACTCTAGACAACATTAATTCCTGGAACTAGAATCTCGTCAATATTTAAGTGATATTTCTACTGTCATAATTATAATCTCACTCTTTTCCTTTCTTCCTTTTCTTTCTTTCCTCTTCCTTCCCTTCTTCTCTCTAAAACAAGTCAATTCCTGACACTACGCCAAAGTGTAAGTTGCGCAGCAGGAAGTTAAAGCATAATACCACTGTGTCCTTTTCTGTGACTCCTACCTCATCTATTACAGCAGACAGGTTCTTATTGTGTAATACATCAAAATGTAAGAAGCTGATTAATCATCCCATTATCTTTCACTCTTACCTGCTTTCTGTCTGAAAGCAAGAATGCAGTCCAACAAGAAAAGGATGATTAGACGCCTGCTCAAAAACATGCTTCTCTGTCTGTACCCAATCAATATCCTATTTTGATATATGAAAGAAATCTATGTCAAACAGAGAAAATCATCAAAGCAGACAATAGATTTGTTCTAGGCAACTCAATGATCACAAATGTGTTTGTTTTAAAACAGAACAAAACAAATGCATTTGTTAATACACCAGGCTAAATACAGAGACCAGTGACAATCAGGAAACAAAAGTTTATATACTGAAAAAAGTCAGTATATCTTCCAATATTACGAAATAATTTGGAGAACTTTTATAAAACTCAAGAACTTCCCCTGATAAATTTGATTTTTATTCTGTAAAACACTGATTCATAACCAGAATAAGTATCTTATGTAATCAGAATCATATATTTAGAAAAGTAGAGTAAAATAATAACGCAAAAACAGTGAGATTTTCTTTGAAATAGTACTCTTAAGAAGTTTAACAGTTTGTAAGTACAAAAATTTTAGTTTGCTTACCTCATCATCATTAACAAGCTCTTTTTTTACAACTTTCATTGCATAAATACGATCTGTTTTTTTTAATCGAACCAAGAGGACTTTTGCATAACTTCCTCTCCCTATTACTCGGAGCAAATCAAAGTCTTGAAGACCTAAACTGGATGACGCTTTGCCACTCTCCCTGGTGTTCATTGCCTGTTGAGAACATTTACAGTAGTCATATCTGGAAATATTTGGGACAGTATCTTGTATTTCTAAAATCTTATTTGACATGTAATGATTTAAAGATATTTTCTTAATATAAAAATACTTTAGCTGGGTATGGTGGGGCATGCCTGTTAATTCTAGCATTCAGGAGGCTGAGGTAAAGGCTTGTGAGTTTAAAGGCAGATAATGCTAAAAAGTTCAAGACTAGGCTGAGCTAGAAGTTCATAGTTCTTTTCTTTTATCATTACCATCCACAAAAAACTATAAAAAGTAGGATGAGTTTATGAGTTAAAAGTACTGTTAGTAAGAATATTCAGGGAGTTAAAAGCTGAAAAAAATGTTAAAGAATGTCTTACAAAAGATCGGGTAAATCTGTATATAGGGGCAAGGGACGTTCATGAATAAAATTTGACATTAACTTTTATGACTGGAAGACTGAAGGTATTGCTGAGAGGAAAAATAAGGTATGTGGATGAGACAAGACAAAACTGTTAAGGATAACAAAATTAGCAGTTAAAAAAATGTGCTACATAGAAGAATGATGTAAGAGATTCTATCTAATAAGAGGAAATTTTTTTGATGTTATAGGCAGGAAACAAGCGTGAGGCAGTTCAGCTAATGGAATATGTTCTTTTCCACATTTTGGTACTAAGAAGATGTGGTGGTGAAGTAACCCTTATAAATTCATTGACAGGTAGGAATGTAAGCTTCTGCTAATTTATAGAGAAGAGTGAAGATAATCTTTTATTAAGTATCTACAAAATCACCAGTACATGATTAACAAATGTACCCATAAGAATAAAGTTCCTACATGGTGGCTCACATTTGTAATCCCACCACTCGGAAGGCAGAGGCAGGAGGATTGCTGAGAGTTCAGATATCCTAGGCTACATAGTGAGGTCAGAGCCGGCCTGAACTGCACAGTAAGACCCTGTCTCAAAACACTGAGAGAGAGAGAAAGAGAGAGAGAGAGACAGAGACAGAGAGACAGAGAGAGAGACAGAGAGAGAGTATGTGTGTTCCTCCAAAATAAAAGCTAGGGGGGCTGGGTACTTAGCTCAGTGGTTCCGGCGCCTGTCTTGCAAGCTCAAGGACCTGGGTTCGATCCCTAGTTAACCACACACAAAACTGGGCGTGGAGACTCACGCCTACCAGCAATCAGTACCACATACCACAGTGCTGGGCATGGTGGCTCACGCCTATAATCCCAGCACTCAGGAGACAGAGGCAGGAGGATTGTGTGATGTGAGTTTGAGGCTGAGCTCAGGGCCAGCCTGAACTACAAAGCGAGACCCTGTCTCAAAAAACCTTAAAATAATAAAAAAATAAAAAAAGCTAGGGGCCAAAGATTTAGCTCAGTGGTTCTAGAGCCTACCTTGCAAGGTCCCAAGTTTGATCCCCCGTAACCACATACCACAGTGCTGGGCGTGGTGACTCCCCCAGCAGTCATCAGCACTACACAGCACAATGCCGGATGTGGTGGCTCAAGCCTGTAATCCCAGAACTCAGGAGGCAGAGGCAGGAGGACTGCTGTGAGTTCAAGCCTAGCCTGGACTACATAGTGAGCTCCGGGCCAGTCTAAACTACAAAAAGCGAGACCTTGTCTCAAAAAAAAAAAAAAAAAAAAAAAGGTAAAGGCTATCAGAAAAACAAAGAGCAAGAGCAATCAAGCATAGTGGTACTATCCTTGTATTACCAGTTACTTGGGAGAGTGAAGTGGGAGAATCATTGGAGCCTATAATTTTAGGCCAGACTGGGTAACAGCAAGATCGTCTCTTAACAATAATGAAAATGAATAGAAATGGGAAAGGAGAAAGGAGAAGAGGGAAGGCGGGGAAACAGAGGAGGGGGACGAGAGAAGGGGCAGAAGGAGGGAAGAAACAAAGAATAATTACACATAAAAATTTAGAAATAATAAATCATTTGATTTGATAATAAGAACAAAGAAGAAATAAACCAGATTAGAGTCGATTGAGAAAGAAGAGAACGCTAAGAGAACGCTAAGAAAATAGTGTACACACATGGTTAAGTAGAAGCTATGAAAATGAATAAATGAAAGAAAAAAGAAGTATTGTATCTTCTAGATACAGTGAGAGACTAAATGAAGACAGAAGCCCTCTAGCTGGGGAATGTCACCTTCCAAGGGCCTAGAGAAAATAAACTGAATCTAGCATTCTAAAATCTATGAAATTAATTCTCAACATGAAAGTGAAATAATATTTTCAGACACATAAGCACTGAGGAAATCATCACTAATGGGTTCTCATTAATGGAAATACTAAAGTGAGTACTTTAAGAAGAAAATTATGTCACATGGAAGGACAGAGATGCAAGAAGGAATAAAGAATAAAAAGAGTTAAGTATGAATAAATATAAATAATGGCCAATTCTTTTAAAATGCCAACACATACACCATTTAAAAATATGACAAAATAGCACCAAAGGCAGAAATAAGTTAAATATGTGTTAATGGCACCACATTTTCTAGAAAATGATAGCACTACTATTAACAATTTGTACTAAATTTTAATAAGTTAAGAATGTAAAGTGTAATATGTAAACAAACCAGTAAAAAAAAAAAAGCTAATCAAGTAAAAAAACAATTATGTGGTAAATTACCACTACACATTCAAAAGACTGGGTACAATTAGAGATTTATATGGAGGAAATAGAGCTCTCATCAATTGTTGGTGAAAATATAAATAGAGACAAACAGAAAACTTGCAATATCTAATAAAGTTGAGTTTACATAAAACCCAGCAATCTCTATACACTGCTTTAGTTACTTTCTTCATTGCTGGGAATAAATAACTGACACTCACAACTTAAGGCAAGAGAGGTTTATTGTGGCTCACAGTTTGTAGAGGATCCAGTCTGGCTCTAAGGCAGGAGACATGGCAGAAGGGCATGGCTGAAGAGAAACAGCTCTCAGAATAGCAGGGAGGAAGCAGTGAGGGGGGGGGGAGGGAGATATACTTTTCCAGACCACGCCCTAGTAACTCACCTCCTCCAATCAGGCTTCACCTTTGATACCACATTTAGCGATAAACTTATCAGTGTACTAGTCTACTGGTAAGTATCATTCCCCTCATAATCCAATCACCTTCCAAAAGCCCTGTCTATGAGCACATCTTTAGGGGAGACATCTAGAAACAACTATAACACTCCACCTTCCATTCCAAGGCCGGGCGTGGTAATGTGTGCTAGTAATCCCAGGATTTGGGATGTTGAGGAAGGAGGACCACAACAAATTCAAAACTAACAGGAGCCACAGAGTTCAAGGCCAGTGTGAACTATATAGTGAGACTCTGTCTCAAAACAAAGAACAAAAGAAAATAAAAATTCTATGCCTGGCCCCCCAAAACCTCATGTGCTTCTCTATGCAAAATACTTCTTCATCTTTAAGAGTTGTTAAAGTCCTAACAGTTTCAGCATTGCTGAAAAGTCCAAACGCAAAGTCTCTTCTGAGATTAAGGCAAACCCTAAGCTTCAAGCAGCCCCTGTATCAGTGAAAAGTTAAACACTTGAACATACAATGGCACAGGATAATCACTCCCAAACTATAAGGTAAAAACGGACAGAGAGGAATGGGACCAGCAGATGTGACACACGTCTATAATCCCAGCACACAGCAGGGTGAGCTAGGAGGATTACTCAGAGTTTGAGGCCAGCCAGGGCTACGTAATGAATTCTAAGCCAGCCTGAACTACATAGCGAGACTTGTCTTTAAAAAGAAAGAAAAAACAAAACCAACAAGAAAAAAGTGAAAGAAAACGAGGAATGGGGCCAAAGCAGGACCAAAATCCAGCAGCACAGAGATTAAACTTTGTTGTTCCATGGCCAGCACCTGGGGCAATCTGTGGCAAGATAGCAACTCCACAGGGCCTGAGCAGCCCCGCTCCTCCAGCATTGCCCGTGGTGGTTGCAGCCCTCATGGGTTCTCTTGGGCTGGTTTGCTCATTCCGTACAGCTCTTCTCAGATGATCCATATTCCTAGCTTTCCCAGCATCTTGGGGTCTGCACTGCACATTGTTACACACTGCCCTCCCAGGGGCACACTGCCTGGCCTCCCGGGCCTTCTTCTGCAGTCTGGGTTGAAGCTTCCCTGACACAACTCTTGCATTGTGCATGTGCCCAGAACAGGCACTAAGTGATGCCAAGGTCTGCTGCCAGCTGGAGCAGCAGTCAGGCTTCCTTCTCTCCTGGCTGTTGGGGTTTCTGAATGCCTCGATGCCGGTGGACTATGACTCTAACCTCAAAGCACATTCCCTAGGTGGCCATGGTGCCCTCAGGCTCTCTTCTCAAAACAGTCAATTTTGGGCCTGCTGGTTCCTCTCACTCCCTCAAAGCCTTTATCCTATTGTCCTGTTCCAAATTAGTACTGGTTTCAAGTTTTTTTTTTTTAACAAGCAAGTTTTCTGCTCAATCTTTGCAGAGTTTAACTTTATAGGTTCTTCCTTTCTGGCTACATTCGAAACTTTTAAAATTATTCTGCTAGTCTGTTTGTTCTTGATTTGAGTGGTAACGTGGCTAAAAGAACCCAGCAGTACCTAAGAAAACAGCCTAAGTGTTTGGCTGCCTTGAAATTTCCTCTGCCAGATTAATTAGTCCACCACCCTTAATCTTGATCTCTCTCAGTCTCAGGACACGAGCAAAATGCCAACAAATTTTCTGGCAGAGTAAAACACACATGGCTGAGAGTCCAACTGCCAGCAGAGCTGTCTGTCCCAGTTGAAACTTTCTGAGCTGGGTCTTTACCAGTGGCATTACTGCCAACATTCTGGTCTTCTGAGTCCAACAAGAATCTCACAACAGGCTTGGCTTACAGCATTCCAGGGCTGCTTCTCCAGCTGGCATCTCCAAATCTTTCCAATTCGTCCTGCGAGCCAGTTCCAAAGGCCTCAACACTAAATGATTGGGTAGCATCACAGTAATGACCTCATTCTCTGGTACCAAAATCTATCTTACTCACTTAGTTTCTGGGACAAAATACCCAAGACTCACCAGTTAAGGAGAGAGGTTTATTTTGCGTATCAGTCTGTAGAGGTATCAGTCTACAGTTGGCTGGCTCTGAGCAGGGTGACATGGCAAAGGGGTATGGCAGGGGAGAAACAGCTCACAGCATAGCAGGCAGCAGCAGAGAGCAATCCAGGGAGGAGGGAGATAGACTCTTCCAGGGCACACTATCAAGAGCCATTTCTCCAGCCAGCTTCCTTCACCAAATCACATTTCACTATAAAGTCATCATCGGACTAATCCACTGACAAGTATTCTGCATCTGTGATCCCATCATCTCCCCAAATCCCCACCTATGAACATGTGAGGCTTTGAGGGGACATCTAGGTATAAACCAAAACATACTTAACAGAAATGCTTATGTGTGTGTACCAAACCCATTTATAAGACATTCAGAGCAGCAGATCATAATACTCCCAATCTGGGAAACAGAGATTTAAGTATTATTGAAACAATTGGAAATGGCTAAAAAACGGTTATCTCTACAAAGGCAAACTGAAAGTAGACGTAAGGTATGAACCATCACTATTTTTTTCTTTCCTTTGTGATTTTTGAGATACAATCTCACTTAAGTCGTCTGGGCAGGCCTCAAACTCTTGATCCTCCTGGCTAGGATAACAGGTGTGTCTTACCATGTCCCAGTAAATATTTTTATTTACAAATTTGTTTTACTTTAAAAACTAATAAAATGCTTCACAGAAAAAAGTGGCAGTTAAAGACATTTTATCCTGAGCTTACAACATGGAAAGGTCTACATTTTAAATGAGCATTACCAAATATTCTAAATGTTATTCTTAAACATCATTATATAAGTTTGATATTATCCAATCTTAAATAAGTTTTCCTATAAAATCATTTCCTAATTGAAATTAATTATGTGATTAATTAGTAATTTAACTAATTAAATCAGAAACTTGAGGCTGGGGATTTTGCTCAGTGGTTCCAAGGGCTGCCTCGCAAGCACAAGGCCACAAGTCCAATATCTGGTACCAAAAAAAACCCAAAACAAAACAGAAATTTATAGCACTAAAAATCATTCATGTATTACCATTATGATCTAAAAACTAAGAAAACCATATTTCCAAACTACTATATCCTACTGAAAAGCTGATGATGGGATGAGTATGTAACTTGGTACAAGGATGTGCAAGGGCCCTAGATTCAATCCTCAGTTCTCTGGGAAACAAACAAAAAACAAACAACAACAAAAAATACACCTAAGTAAAACACTTACCTCTTTTTCTTCACCAACTTGGTCCAAACTCTCATGACTTGAAGGATTATAAGGAATTACTATAAATTTGATGCCAAACATCAGAGAAGAAAAACAGAGCATCCATTAATGAATCTAATATAAAACTTTCATTTGTCTAGCTTTTACTTCTGAGTAGGTTTCCACTGTATAAAGCTGAACACACACACACACACACACACACACACACACACACACACACACATACACACACACATACACACGAGAGTCAAATCTTAAACTTTAATGAGGGTAAAGAGAGCAAGTACTAACTTAGTAACCAACTACTGCTTTTAATAAATATATGTTTCTATTTTTTAAAAATTAAACTTTTTAATAAATGAACTGAATACTCTCAAAGTTTTCTTTATATAGCCTATTTAAGGCGTAGGGATAAAGGAGTTTTCAACTCTTTACTCGTTTGTACTGAAATGTTGCTAAATATCATACAGGTAAATTAAGAAATGACAAGTATAAAACTTCTATACCCTAAAGCTAATTAGGACAAAAAAGGGGCTATATTCCATACTTTAGGGTTTTGAAGTTTCTTCCATGATCAAAAGCTTACATTTTGTCCTTATAGAAAAACTGTCCTCTTTTCCCTTTCTTGATTCAACTCAGAACATATCAGACTATTCTATCCCTTTTAAATGTTCTCCAGATTTCCCATATACATGCTTAAGGTTTTGTTCTGATTTAACATTTTAATGCACATCACTTTTTTTTTTTTAATTTCACATGCTGTGTCTTTTATATAATTCCTACTTGATAAGGCTTTGAATGACTTGAACATATTCAACATGGCCCACAAAATCAATTTTATATTTTTTTTACTGCAGAAAAGAAATTAGCTTTGCTGCGTTTCAAGTGGTCTCAAAAGAAATTTATAAAAATAGTTATTATTTGAATAATAGCTATCTTTTTAAAATGTCAATTGTGGGGGCCAGGGAGTTAGCTCAGTGGTTCCGGTGCCTGTCTTGCAAGCGCAAGGACCTGGGTTCGATCCCTGGTAACCACATACCATACTGGGTGCAGAGACTCATGCCCAGCAGCAACCAGTACCACATAACACAGTGCCGGGTGTGGTGGCTCACATCTGTAATCCCAGCACTCGGGAGGCAGAAGCAGGAGGATTGCTGTCATGTGAGTTTGAGGCTGAGCTCAGGGCCAGCCTGAAACATAAAGTGAGACCCTGTCTCAAAAAACCAAAAAAATAAAAAATGTCAATTGTGTTGATTGAATATTATGGCTAACCTTCCTACCACAAAATACGCTTACCTACTTTTAACAGGGAGAATGTTAATGTTTTTAAACTTAGGTAAAGAAATGTTTATCTTATTTTATTTTCTGGTACCAGGAATAGAACTCAGGACCTTAACCCTACCAGGCAGGTGTGGTGCCACTGAGCTAAATCCCTGGCCCTAAAAGAAATCTTTACCTGCTACTTTGTAAAGAAAGTGGCTCATACCAGCCTCATTCTCACCTGTCTGTGCATGGTCTGAATGCATAGATGTCTGATCAATTGGCATCATGGGTTCCTACAAACATTTCCAGAGACAAAGCAACTTAGTAGGTTGTATTTAAATTACAATACTGCTGTAAATCCAACACTGTTTCATTGAAATGGAAGATTTAAAAAATCTCCAGAATATGAGTTATTTGCTGAAGCCCAGAGATACACTTAGGATATTTATAGATTCCTTAAAATTATATGCAATATTTTACAGGTTTTCCATTTTCCTGAATATTTTCAAAGATGTCAATAGCCCCAAAGATAAAACTATTCTTCCTAGAAACTGATGTAACCAATGAGTTGCCAATACTCTCAGCAACAATGCTAATTTAAACTACAATTGCTGGAGTGAAGAGTATGGGTCAGTGGTATAGCACTTGCCTACCATGCACAAGACCCTGAGTTTGATTCTCAGCACTGTAAACAAACCAAACAAGACCCTGTAATTGTTAGTACTTTACTAAGCTTAAATACAAGTTTGGTGAATACCAGCAAGAAGAAATAAACTTGAGAGTATTAGACATAGTTAGCATCTTAAGGCTGCCTTGATGATAGGCTCACAAATAAGCTTGTGGATTTTCAAACAGACTCAATCCCCATCCTAAAACATCAATACAATCACTAACTCTGCCTTTTTTTCTTTCTACATTTATCAACATGCAGCTCACAGTATCACCTAAAAAGACTCAAGTATTAAAAAACCAAACAAGCAAACAAAAAACCATTATGGGCTGGGGATTTAGCTCAGTGGTGCCCTGGCTGCCCTGAAAGCATACGGTGTGAGTTCAATCCCCAACGCTGGAAAAAAAATAAAGGAGACTCAAGTGTAACCTGAATGAACATAATTTCTAGCTTTCTGATTTTCCTTAAAACTGAAACTTTCTCTTCTTCACTAAGTTATGAACTAGCTAAATAATTCTAATAACAAAGAACCAACTTTGGT
The DNA here is from genome assembly GCA_004026965.1 of Petromus typicus. NCBI lineage: Eukaryota > Metazoa > Chordata > Mammalia > Rodentia > Petromuridae > Petromus > Petromus typicus. The sequence goes on along the minus strand of PVIR01017748.1, from coordinate 3,780 downwards.
AATAATCTACTTTTGCAAATGTCCAAAAAACAATCTTAGAAAGTTATATTGATATTTTTAAAAATGCATATCCTTTAACCTGGTAACTGTACTTCTGGATCCTTCAAGAAATAAGATTTATAAGTGTTTTGTTTTGTTTTGTTTTGTGGGGATCAAACTTAGGACCTTGCACCTGTCAGGCAGGCAGTGGCATCACTGAGCTACATTCCTGGCAGGAAATAAGATTTAGTTACTGAGAAGTTTATTACAGTTATCTTTGTAGAAAAACTTAGAAAACTCAAATATCAATCAGAAGGAACAGGAAATTCTAGTAAAGACAAACTATAATGCTATAAGAGATGATGAGAGATAGAAAATATGCAAAGACCAATTAGAATATTCTGCAGGAAAAATGAATTAGAAATCAGGATGCACTGGACTTCACTTTTGTTAAAAAGTACATAAAAGAAAAACATAAATATCTGCTTTCTGATGGGATAAACACTTTATATAAAAAAAATTATATAAGTTGGGAGGAGAAGGTGGAGGAGAAAAGGGGGACCAGTAAATTTAAAAATTATCAAAAGGTATCAATCAAATGCAATTTGAAATCTACTTCATCATGAAAACTAAACCAAAATCATAACATTTATGGACAAGTGAAATTTTGAACACTATCTGGAAGGATAATTGATGTAATGAATTTTTTAAAAGTTATATTTTACAAGGGTCTGTAGCTCTTAGAGGTATACACTGAAGTGCAGTTTGAAATAGAATGAGTGAGATTAAGTAGGTTGGAGAACAAAAGAAAATAAGACTGATCATGAGTTTTAAGTATTGGAAGAGGGTAACTGGAATATTTAGCTCATTATACTGTCCCACCTATTATCATAGATGTTTATATTTTTTCCACATACAAAATAAGTAATGTTCATACATATCAATTTTGATAGGAAAAGTTCTCCAAGAGCATACAGTAAATGACAGTACATTTGCATACTATAATTTCCACAGAATTTTACTTAATTTTTCCTTTATTCATCTATATTCTGTATAATGACTTAATTACTTAATTAGAAAGTGCAAATCAAAACTTACAATGTTTTTCTGCCCAATAAACTCATACTTTAACTACTAGTACAATTCTGACTCTTTTTACCCACTTAGGATAGATGTTAGAAATAATGGGAGTGATAAACTAATGATTGAGTTTAGTTTAAAGAAGGAAAAAAAAACTTTAAATGATTATCCTTAAATCTTCATAATTTAGACCAGAGGATTTTTCAGTAGGTCAAAAACAAAGAAGTTAACTATCTCCCACAAACAAATATCATATAGTTATTTCAAAAGCTCTAAGTTAACAATATGTTAAGTGGCATGTGATACATTCCTACCCACACTCTTTAATTGTATTCTAAGATGTAGTTTCAAAAAGTATACTACGCTAAAAAACAAACAAAAGACAACTCTGTCTTACCGGTGGCAAAGAATGCCGCCCGCATTCAATTGTGACAAGTTTGTGGCACTTCTTATGAACCAAAAGTTTACAGTTGATACACTTATATCCCTGGCGTCCAAGTCCCCAGATTCGGTCTGTGCAGATGGCACAATGAGCACGCTGAAAAAAGTAATGCAAGAGTATTTATTTTTTAAAAAGATCACAATTATTTCCCAACAGCTTGTTCATTAACCACTAAAAATAACCAGCTTTCTTCTCCAACTCAGTTCCCTTCATTCTACTGTCAACTGTCAGCCCAGGGGGAAAAAACCCCCTAAACTTCCTCAGATGTGATTTTTCAAAAGCTGTGAAGGTCAGTGGGGAAAAAATTTTTAAAAAGAGCTTATTGTGAAGACATACCAGCTAGGCATGCCTGTAATCCCAGCACTTGGGAGGCTAAAGCAGGAGGATCACTGTGAGTTTGAGGCCAGCCTGAGCTACCTACCTTGTTTTCAATAAATAAATACATACAGGGGGCCAGGGAATTAGCTCAGTGTTTCCGGCGCCTGTCTTGCAAGCGCAAGGGCCCGGGTTCGATTCCCAGGTAACCACATACCATAAAGGGCATGGAGACTCATGCCCAGCAGCAACTAGTACCACATTCCACAGTGCCAGGCGTGGTGGCTCACGCCTGTAATCCCAGCACTCGGGATGCAGAGGCAGGAGGATTGCTGTGATGTAAGTTTGAGGCTTAGCTCAGGGCCAGCCTGAACCACAAAGCGAGACCCTGTCTCAAAAAACCTTAAAAAATAAAAAAAACATACATGCATACATACATAGCAAAGTTTATAGCTATGTTACTTTCTGTTATTAAGTTTAAGATCAAGAAACTTCAATCTAAACATAATTAAGTTCACAGGAATAAAAACAAAAGATGCATTAAACTTGAAAAACACAGAACCTCCACAGTGGTTAGAGATCAAATCAAAACTCTGCTTTCGTAGGAACAATATCAAAGGTGACTTTCTTTCTCTTTTTCTGGTACTGAGGATCGAACTCAGGATCACACACTTGCCAAGCAGCTGCCGTGCCTCTGGGCTAAATCCCTGACCCAAATGTAACTTTCATTTTTCAATTTTGTTTAAATTGCAGTGGTACTAAGAGTTTGAGATTGCTTCTTTTTATTCAATTTATTAATTTCTATTAACCAATTTAGGTCATGACACTAATTTTAGAATGGAAGTGGAGTCCATACATAGGTAGATAATGAAAGAAGCTGAAAGCATGGAGTCCTGGAGACAGACTGGCTGCTTTCAAACCTCAGCTCTGCTACTTAGTTGTGTATCCTGGGCAAGTTATTAACTGCCCTCTCTTTCATTTTCTCATCCAAAAAATGGAAATATATCCATTGTAAAGATTAAATGAGTTAAAATATGTAAGTATCTGGAAAACTGCCTGATAATAAATGTTAGGTAGGTGTTTGCTATTATTATTTTCTAAACATGGAAAAGTAAATAACAACATTAAATTAGTTTACGACATATACCCTGCTGAATTTCCTGGCTGCTTTAAATCATATTTATAACTTTTTTTAAAGTTCAGTTTTTTTATTTTATGAGACAAGGTCTCGCTGTATAGTTTAGGCTGGGCTTAAAGTTACTATATAGTCCAGGGTGGTCTTAAATTCATGATCCTCCTGACTTATTAGCCTCCCCAGGGCTGGGATTACAGGTGTATGCCACCACATGCCAAATTAAAAATTGAATTTTCTCATAGAGAGATATATTTAATTATCCAATCTGACTGGGCTTGCAGTAAGTGGTAGAACACTTGCCTAGCATGTACAAAAACCCTAACCTGGATCCCAGCCTCAAAAAAAACAAAACTAAACTAAATTAAAAAATAAGCATGTGGTTGTAGGAAAACCTGGACTCTAAGGCTGTGCTACTTACTTCTTTAAAAAGATATAACAAGACTTAGTAATAAAGTCACCTTTCTTTCCTCAGAGAAAGCAAAGAACAAACAGAAAGAAATATTATCATTCAACAAACTATGTTTACCCTGTTGAAACGTTTGGCTTGAAAAGTATGGCCGTTTGCACAATACAGCTTTCTCCAGCGGCGAGCACCTCTGCGGTAGATAGATTCTGAAGAGAGATTAAAAGTTTAAAAAGAAAAAGAAAAAAGGAGTAAATGTAAGTAAGTAACTCATTTTATAATTAAGCCTGATTCTTTTTGTAATAATGGTTGTGGGGAAAAAATACTGAAAATAAAAAGTCTGGTGCAGGTTCTTCAAAAACCAGATAAACCAGGCCGGGGAGTTAGCTCAGTGGTTCCGGCGCCTGTCTTGCAAGCGCAAGGGCC